>UYYG01001199.1:110023-127496 GCA_900625125.1 Dracunculus medinensis | reverse complement strand
TGCCCGAACTTTTTGCTCTAAGAATCGATTTGCAATCTTGATGAGAATAGTTCTAAGGAGATTTTATTTTTTGCTGTCAATATTTTTCATCCTGAAAACAAATATTTCAAAGAAAAGAAAGAAAGAAATTTTCACGATATTTGTTTATTTCTTATTGCTCGAAACTGGCTTACTTTTTTTCGACACTGGAAGAAATTTTGCTTAGTTAATTAATTTGTTTTATGGAAATTCATAACAGCCGAGTGGATGTGCTCAAATTATCGTGTTTAGAAGCAAGGATCCTATCTGGCTCTTACCTCGTTAAGAATAAAATTGTCGTAAAAGAACCGGGTGTTGCCTGCTGGCAACCTTTATATTTCTGTCGTCAAATTCAAATAACTCCTCGGAAACAATTTTAAACGTATCAACCGTAATTTTTGTATTAATCAAGTTAATCAATATTTTGTATTTGTATTAATTTTGTTAATATTAATATTAATTTTGTATTAATCTTAACAAATGTTTTCATTTGATGGAAATTTAGTTGTTCAATATTTAAAATTTTAAGGAATTTCACTAATGAAATTCAGTTCAATCGAGTGCGTTACTACTTTTTACTACCTTTGAAGTAATATCGAGTAATCGATTCATCAAATTCCCTCCTAATGATGTTAATTTATCTCAATTTATAGCGAAAGAAAAAATAAGTAAGCGAAGAAAAATTCAAATTAAATTTTTTCATTAAGTAGCTTTCTTAAATAAAATCATTTAGAGAAAAAGCTTAGAAAAGATAAATAGGGAAGCAAAATGCAAATAAAACAGCGATGCATATCCTCGAGGATGTGTATGTATACTGGACAACCGAAGATTTTTGATTTAAATAAAAATAAATCGCATCTTTTTTCTCATCTTTACTCAATCGCATCTTTATTCAAGAAAGGAGCGCTTTTATTTGAAGCATTTATTACCAGTGAACTATGGTAACTGCAATTCCTGAATATATGATTATACATATGATTGTAAATATATAGCGTTGACCATTCTTAGCTTCTCTGGCGCCGCTGGCTATTGTACGATTCGAAATTTTTGCCCGGGAATCATTTAGAAAGAAGTATAAATAAGTTACCAACCCAGATTATTCAGCGACATGCGTGCCAGAGTAAGGAATCGGATCACCAAATCGGAGCTATGATGCTCGACGAGAAATCAAAGTAACCATGCCATTCGACCACCTTTACCCTTATACCCTTTTCTCTATTGATCTATTAGCTGAGCACTTTTGCGCAATCCACCAACTTCCTTTAAAAATAATTTTATCTATGAATTTGATTAATTAATCATTTAATCGGCTTAATTCTGATTAAACATAAAATTTTTTAATTAATTGAACTCTTGAACATGCATATCCTTATACTTCTTCCATCATGTATGGATGCTTCACACAAGTTGGATCGTAGTTCACTTATTTATAAAGAAGCTTATTTATTTACAATATTTCTAACCGAATTTTCTAGATTTTATTTTATTTCTCATTTCTTGTGCTATTTTTTTCAAATTGATAATTAATTTAATTCAATGTTGATAAATTTTTTGTCCATTTAAAATATATTCGGAATTACTTTGTAAATCCACCAAATATCCCTTTTTTATTCGGTTTTTTTCAATTTACTTCTTTTCATTTTCAATTTTCATTTTTATTAAATTTTTGCTTTTTATTTCAGACAAATTCAAATTTTTTACCCTCTTTTTACTTTTTTACTTTTTTTACCTTACTTTATTTACTTTTTTTGATATTTTTGAAATTTGCAATATTTTCAAATTTTTTATTACAGAAGATTTTTTAAAAAATGGTTTATTAAAAATTATTTTTAGATGAAAGAATATTTCAAGCATTGCCCATATTTCTATTTGGATTTTACTAATTTTTTTAATTTTCTTTATTCACTTGAAAATATATTTAAATTAAAATTGTGCGCTTTGCCAATTTCCTGGAAATAATTTTATTCAGCAATATTTTTCATCAAAATCGCATTATTTTCTTTAATCTTAGGATTAGATTTTTATAAATTGTTTAATTTTATGCAAAAGTCGAGAAAAAAGTCTCGTAAGCAAGATTTTTTCGAAGATTTCGAATTTAGCTGTACTTTATTCAAATCGATTTTTAATGCATTTACTTAAGTTTATTAAAATAAAAAGTGGCATCGATGCAACTTATGTTTCATTTATTATTTACCTGCTTTAAGTATAAGTAGGTAATTAGGTGATTGGTTAGCAATCTCTCACAATTTCTAATTAGACTTCAATTGTACAATTAGCTGTACAATTAGAAATAGGGTAAAGGCACCACTTGACTCTACTGTATGTGATCGCTAGCATACTGTCTGATTTAAATGGGCTGAAGCATTATGGATTCAGTCGCCATAAAAATGAACCTGCTATTAAAAGTGAAATCCGATTAACACTTGTAACACTAGGCATCAGCCTATCATCCATCTATCCTTCTCCAAAGGAAAAGAATATTTAGTTTTTAGCTTAATATAAATATTTATAAAACTTAAATTTTTGATTTATTCGTTGATCTGTTGCGAAGAATATACTCTTTTTAAAACTCATTCGATTTGTTGGTCCCCTTTTAGAAGTGTTTGTAATATTAGAACAAATAAGAATAATAACTAACGTGTCCTACATTGCATCTGATTGACTGATTAATTTCACAAACTTAAACTAAAAGAATTTTAAGATTTTGCTGGATTTTAACTGAGCATGCTTGGTTTGAATAAAGCTTTCAAATTCGTTGGCTTATTTCCTTATTTCCTTAATTAATTTTTGAATTATTTTCTATACCTATAATTTTGATATATCTTTATTTCATTCTCAGAATTTCGTAAATCAGTGATTTGTCACAAAATGAATGTTTATTAATTGATAAGGTTTCCATTAAAGCAATTAATGTTTTTCCGTTAGTTACGTTTTTCTGTAATAAATGAACTGCTATCATCTTTTTCCTTCTTTGTTCTTCTTAATAGTTGTACGACTTATTTCTTGCTAGGATTCAATAATTGTCTGAACTTCGATTGAATTAGTCGAAAATGTAATGTAAACCTGGGTATAGGTTTATTGTTTTAACATCATTTGTTCATGAAAAAAATTTGTTAATCTTAATGGTTTTTGTTCGTTGTTCAATTTTTTATTCTTATTTTTGCCACTAATGAACAATGACTGAATAATCCCGCTGTACTAAGGATCAATCTGTAGTTTTATCACAAAATAAGAAAAATCTCTGACATCAAAACCGTACAATTTCTAACCGTACTATTAGCTGATGGAGCCAGCTCAACCAATAATATTATGCACTAGCCAATTAATTAAATGCACTGAAACGCCCAATTTCCATAGTATTGAAGCCTGTGGCAGCAAAAAAATAATTTTTTATAAATTTTCTCATAGTTTTCATAGTTTTAGACACTTCAATGCGTTGAATTGTTGTTGAATTTGTTATCAATTACCTGAAATTATTTATCACGGCAGTTCAATATAATATAATAGTTTTTTTGAATATAATAGTTAGAAAAATTAAATTTAAAGAAATATTTGCAAGAAAAGAGACTTTTAATAAATTCGAATTTGTCGGCATGAGGATGTAAAATGCATCGAACATAATTAATGCGCTAAATGAATCTTTCCACTTCATTCGTAATTTTCAGATTTTTTTAAAATTCCTTTTTTTTAGCTCGAATAAAAATAATTTCAAAATAATTTTCAGCTAAGGCTTAGAAAAAAAGTTGGACCAGTGAAGATGGCAAAAAATTAATGAAATACTTATCGGATTTACTGCAAATATTTATTTCTATTTTTCGTGTATTTAATATTTTTAATTTAAGAATCAAATAATTAATCCTTTTCGTACGCAAATTTAATGCTTTTCTTATAGTATAAAAATGAATGAAAAAATTCAATGTAATGAATGAACAATTAGTGAGCACATGGAAATGACATTTATCGAAAAATTAATTTGTAAGGCAGATGAATTTATATAAAAATTTTTATAAAGAAAAAACGGCATTGGATTAGCGATATGAGAATTATCATTATTGGTTCGATGAAATTGTTGTTCAACAAGAATTTCCCAAAGAGGCAACAATTACCAACCAACGCCGATTCAAATTTTGCGAACTTCCTAGTCGAACTGTAATTAACTGATTTATGAATGTGTAATGCTTATATATTTATGCTCGAACTATGAATATTTGTTTGTTGAATATTTATGATTTGTATTGAATAAAATCTTAAATTACTATATTAAAATTTAGCGAATTGAAGATAATGAATTATGCGAAAACTGCGATCAATTGATTTGATTTTCCATGGTTTCATTAAATAACGTGGTTTTTCATGAAAAAATGCGATAATTAGTTTAAAAATTGGTTTCCGTTCAGAGTTGTTGCTTGGATTACCATTTCGAGCATTGCGATTCGGCTTCTAACATAAGTTCCAAGGCACCCAGCTGCACTTTTATCCTCATTGACCGCTTCTGACACGAATGGTTATTCCATTAATAGCCAACAGATATGCCTAGCAAGAAATGGTGGGTGTTAGGCGCTTATTTAGTTATCAAATAGAACATGCAGAACTATACGCTTGTTTAGAAACAATGAATTTCGTGTTATATGGATAAATTTTAAATTAAATGGCTAAATATATTTTGTGCTCTTTTTTTTGCACGCTAGCATTTGAAATGTGTTCCTTATTATTTAGCTAAAGGAAAATCTCCAATAAATATAAAATTCAGTTTCATTAAAAATTTATTGTTTTTTTCCTATTTAACAGAGTAGAATTAAACTATTTTGGCTGAAGAAAATTTCGAAAATTTTCGTTTTTTTAAGCAAAGTGAACATAATGCCTATAAATAAGTAAAAACAATAGAAATATACCGATAGGTGGGAGTAAAAGTAAGAAAATAAACTATAATAATACGTAAATAGCCTGGTATTTTCACGTTTTTCCAATTATTCTCATTATCTCGCATTTTATTTTGCATTTATTCTTTTTCCAAATTTCTGTCGGCCAATTTATGGATATTTACTCGTAAATTTATTCGTATTAGTATTGCTGAGAATATGTTTATTATCATAAAAAATAGAAGGAAATATTGAAAATATCATATTTTTATAGGTTTTTAATTGGCTGGACGATGCGAAATAATGATTTAACTCGATTAGACAGCAATGTGAAAATAAACAATTCGATAGCTTTCGAAGGAATCCATGAAATGGAATGGTGTTTCGATATTGTCCTCTATTATAGTGTATATTGATTGGAATTTCTTTCCAGCAACTTAAGATTTGTTAAAAGATAATGATTCGAAAGATAATAATTCGAAATATTTGCGGAGACTCCCAACTAATAAGATCGTTCTCATAGAAATCACCATTTTTGGTTCGGCTTGACCTCCATTAAAGTGAGATCGCTTCAGCAGAGATTCACTTGGAAAATAAAAATAAATGGGT
Organism: Dracunculus medinensis; assembly: GCA_900625125.1. NCBI lineage: Eukaryota > Metazoa > Nematoda > Chromadorea > Rhabditida > Dracunculidae > Dracunculus > Dracunculus medinensis. The sequence continues at coordinate 122,010 of UYYG01001199.1, read as the reverse complement.
TCCTAACACCATCCATCCAATTTGTAAATACTAAATTCATGCCAGCTGAATACAAAAAAAATTGTGGAATGATTTCCATAACTTTTTTGTACCCGACAGTCAGTGTGGAGAATGAATTTAAAATGGCTTAAAAAAAAATAAGGCATTATTTCCATTATAAGAGCTTTTAGAGTATCGGTGATGAACAATCGCAAGCAATTTTGCAGCAACTTTCTGATTATTCTCGATTCAGTTTCGCAATTAATGGAATCCTAACATGTCTAATAGCAGTTTTTGGCTTAAATGGAAATGTTTTCCTCTTATGGCAGGTTATCTTATTTTTATTTCCAGTATTATTCATTAATAAATTAGTTAAAATTAGCTCTTGTCATTACACTATTATTAATAAGTATCATCAAAGTGAGCATTTTACAAATGAGCAAGATTTACCTAAGATTTAATTAAAACAAATTCCGTTCCTTCATTTTTGTAAAATTCAATTTTATTGGGAGAGAGAGAGATTAAAGTTTTTAATATTAAAAAAATAACTTTTTCTAAAAACAGCACTTCTGGGTTTACACCAGGATTTCGCCGGAGCTTCAATGCAGAATAAAAATATAACTCGGACTTCACTTTAATGATAAATTCAAAAGATTCGAAACCATGTTTCTCGCTCTTCAGATGAACAACATATTATTTAGCCATACTGTCTCCCAAAAAATTGATTCACCGTAACTGATTTACTGATTAGCTGTGATAAATTTATAACCGAATAGATATTACACAACCGAAAAAAGCGACACCGCAATTTTTATAAGAAAATATTGATTAACTATGAAATTTCGTATCAATGAATTAACTTACAATAAAATTTTAGTAATGTTCTTAATGTAATCTTATTATAATATATTCCATAAATATCCCACAAGTAATTAAGTGAAACAAGTAGTTGGTACTCACCATTACTGGTAACGCCTTTGGTATAATGATAAACTTTCGCTAACAAATCTCAGATTTTTAAGATTTTTAACTCACAAGTTTATTCTAAAGAAGCAGCCCAAGGGAAATAGAAATGAATATACCTAATATGTTTTTTTCGCTATATACCAAAAAAATATATATTTTTAGCATGGTAAAATTTGAATTGCGCCGTATTTCGTGAAATTTTTTTTAAATTTTTGTATTCTTGATATCTATTTTCATAATCTGTTACTTCAAAATTTATACAACTTTTATTTTATCATTAATTCTTATTATTTGTTACTTTATTTGTTGTTATTAATATAAGCACTGGCGTTTGTCGCCCTGCTTGGCTGGTTTTCAATACATAAATAAATTTTAAATAGGCATTTAATTTTGTTATAAAGTCAGATTGTAAGCTACCTCCGGCAATTGCTAATTACTCAAACCACGTTAAGAGGAAAGAATTTGAGTTCTGGCCGCCAACAGCAATAAGCCTGCACTTAATGAATGGTGCTAATGATCCAATGATTCCACCTCTATTTGTACCACCAAATTTCTTTTCTGGCAAACATTTGATTTTTAATTGCATTAAAAGCCACTAGAGCTAGCCTTTAATTATTTTAATTACTAATTTTATTTTGGAACTAATTTTTCATTCTGCCTAATTTTCGGTCTTAATCTAATCTTTTAGGTCTTTTTTCTATTAATAGTTTTAATAAAATAAAATTATTTTTATAATTTTTGTAGATTCATCGCACTCGCTACTTTTCTCGTCGTTTGGCTTGTCATATAGCAATGTTGTGCGTTTGGGACATTACATTACTCTTATGTTGTGTTATGACCTACGGTATGGTTTCTTCTAATAGTCTTAACCTACTTGGACGAAATCTCTTCGATAGTAAGTAATAGAGAAATAAAATGGAGACTTTAGCACTATCTGAATTTTTATCTGTAATGGCAAATTTATCGGCTTATAGTTTGTAATAATTATGATATCTCCCATTTAATTATTGATGTAACTGTGACCAAGCATATTTAATCGTTCATCAGTATTTTTTTCACAAAATTTTTTTTTCAAAAACTCAAAGATTTTTGTTTTAAAGGAGTCATAGCACTTTATTATAAAATAACGCCAGTATCTGGTTTTGCTGCATATATCTTATATTTCTTCCAACCGTTAGCAAGCTTTTGCGTGACGGCTACAATATGGCAAGTTTTTGCTATGACCGTCGAAAGGTTATTAAATTATTAAATTTTTTATTTCTTATTATTTATTATTTCTCCCTTATTAGATGGAAAAAAGATTAGAAAAATCGGAATATGAATATAGTTCAATCGATCAGGCATGTTTCTGGGCTCTCTTTTTTATTCGTTTTTGCTACCATATATTACTGTGTACTTATGGCTTCCAATTGATCTTCAGTCATAGGAAGAGAACTCATTCCTAAACCCATTTTATGCCAAGAAATTAAGGTATTTGGCGGTAATGAAGCCGCTGGAGCAGCAGCTAACAGAAGCAAGATTTTCAATAAAATCAATATGTATATTTATTATTTCTGGTGCATTTATCTTAAATATAAGTATGGTGCCGTTCGAACGATACTTTACAACTTGTTATCAGTTTCTTAAAGGAGGTAATATTGTTTTTCAAACGATGGTTGTTCAATACGAGATCACTAATAATCCATTTTACGCCATATGTAAGTTAGTATTCTTTTTTTTTTTTTTTTTTTTTTAAAGCATTAGTTCTCACGTTGAATCCTCGAAACAGATATCGAGCTATAGAGATTCTTCGTGTTCTTTTAATAGCACGCATCATTCCTGGTCACCGAACAGTCAGTTTTTAATATAGATTATTGAACTTTGAAAAATCAAAAATCAGGTAAAATTATTTGAAATTCATGTTGATTTCTTTTAGAATACGAAAATTTTCTCAAAATCTATTTTTCCTTGTCGTTAAAAAAGTTTAAAAATAATCTTAAAGGTTTTTTGTGTGGAAATGATTAAAACGGAATGATTGAGTAAAATTAGTCGAAGAATTATAAAATAAATAAATCATCGGTTCTTATTTTAAATAATAAGAATTATGAAATTTTAGTCGTTCATTTGATTCCTGATTTAATATTTCGAGCACCTTTACCCATAATTTTAATCGCTGTATTAACGGCACGTACGTTGCATAAATGTCAACATCGACAAGTGGGAAATATTGTTGTCCATTTGAACCAACGTCGAAGCATTTCTTTCATGCTTACTGTGATTTTTCTTTTATTTAAATATGTAAATTATTAAATCTTAAGGAAATGAGGCAATAAATCTGAAATGAGGACAATTAGCCTTTTCATGATTTTTGAAAACCTATTCTGCTTACAAACGACAAGAATATAAAATTTTCAGTAGATATACTACTATTAATAATCAATCGAATATTGAGATATTGAGACGAAGGAGAAAATTTTATGGATTCAAATTTTTCTCGCCCTTAATCCAGAGAGATTTTATTCCTTTTAATTATTCATAAAATGTTCAAGTAAAACATCGGGTTCAACTAAAAAGCGGTGTAAAGCACAATAAGATAGAAATAACAGCAATTAATAATTACTATTTTTGAATTGGAATTATTAGGAATGAACTCTTTAGTCAGAAAATGAAACACTTAGAAATAGAACCACAGGTGCACAGCATTCACCCGTAAATAATAACGTTGAACTTTTAATAAAAATACATCTTTGAAAAATAAAATATTAAATTTAGACGCTAAATGTAAAGTTTATCTTATGTAATACATTATACATGATAAACACGGTATTGATTGAAGTATTAGGATATGGCGGAAAAACAAGGTATGTGGTTTTCATGAAATTTTAGGCCTATGTCTCAGTAATTGTTACATATAGGTTTTTCCACAATAAGATAGAAGTAACTTGCTTCCATTCCATCTTTTCAACTTGTAGAAATGATGTCTGACAGAAAAAAAGCGTAAGCTTTTTACTTTTTTATTTACTTTTTTTTCACACTTTTTCACTTTTTTTGGAATAGTTAATCTTCTAAGCGGAATGTGGAAAAACTAGAAGGTAAAAAGAGAAATATTCGAAATTTTTGTTCCAGTCAAAACGACCAGTATGTTCATTCACTTTATCTAACTGACCTATCGAATATGTTACTTGCCATACATTCGGCAACAAATTGGCTTTTGTTTTATCGATGGACTTCATGGAAAGAAGTAGGGCATTTTCCGTGCAAAAAAATAATTGCCAGAGCTAAGAATTAAGCTATGTGAAATTTTCTAAATTTTAATTTAGTTTAAATTGAGAAATGAAAAGATAAATATAAATGAATATAGTTATGGTTCGTTAAATATGCAGTATTTTACAATTCAGGAAGGGCAAAAAAATTATTATCCCGTTCATTCAGCTGAACAAATCGGTGGAAAAACTATTGAAGATATTCTAAATAAATTTTCTCCATGGAAACATACAGTTGGAAAAGAAATTATTGTTAAGGTAATGAGAAATTTTATAAACATAATTAAATTATGCCATAAATTATGCTACATCTTCCAAAAATATTCGCCATTCCTAGTTCCATTGACTACAAAGATGAGATATTAGTATCCAAGAGTTGCTTTGATATGGTAGATTTAGCACCACTCGAATTTCATTTTATTCCGATAACAGTTTTCAAGATGCAGAAATCAAACCTACGATGCTTGGCCCCAAACAAAATAAGAAAGAATTCGGCCTTATATAATCTAATTTCACTTAATTAATTTAAGAAAATTAAAAAACCTCTAATATTATGTTCTGCTGGGAAATTTGCGTACAATAAAATTCTGAAAAATTTTTAGAACAGAATAGAAATTCTTTTAATATTTCAACCCAATATCTACCGTTCTTTTTATCATAATTGATTTATTCTATTTCATTGATTTATCATAATTGATTTATTCTATATCATTGATTTATCATAATTGATTTGTTAGCTAATTATGATAATTATATCAGCCCAATTTCAGCTTTGTTTAGAATCACCAAGATTAGCTTCAAAATTGGTTGCTAATTATGAAAATATGAAAGATCTAATTAATAGCGAAAATATACATAGACATGGAGAGATTGTTGGCGACTTCATTGGTAAATTCCTTTTATAAAAAAAATTATATTTAAGGCTTAAAAAAATAAGGAAAAATAGTCAGTACTTAAAAAATTTCCTCGTTGACTTGATTTAATTTCTATATAATAAATTAAAAAATTCGAATCCGATTCGAATTTTTTGTTGGAAAGTTAATTGTTAACGAAAATAAGGGTAAGTTGGAACTTTCCAGATTTTTTTCGAATAACAGGTTTATTCCTATTGAGAACATGATTCGGAGTTTTGCCTCTCAATCCATAATCATCCACTTGGCTATCCTACGCTCTATATAAGGGTGAAATTTATGATGCGAGATCAGTTGCGAACACATCAAAAACAATCCAATCCAAGAAATGTTGCTTGAAAGTCTAAGAAAAAAGGTTCTTCAAAATCTTTTCAAAAAATATCCATCCGCTTTTTTTAGAAGAAATGATAGTTTCAATGCGCGATAAATCGACAGTTATGCAAGTGCGATGTCGTGATGCTGGATTTCATCACAAAAAAGCAAAAGTTGCATTCACGTCTAATCAATGGAAATTAATGCGTGATATATTAATAAGAAATATGGTTGCAAATACATTTTCGTAAGAAATTAATAATTATTAATAGGAATTATGCAATATGCATGGATTCATTCACTTGCATCATAAAAAAAGAAGAAAATAAAATAAAAATAAATAAAATAAAAATTTGATAGATATCAAATCTAGAAAATTTAGGAAAAATGAGTCCTATTTTGAATAAAATTTTTTCCTCCTCTAATAGCTCTCAGAATTTTTGGTTTTGCTGGCTGTATTCATTGACTGCTATAAAATCTTTTCGCCAAAGAATCAAGTGAGAATATTTTTGGGTCACCATCACTGCATTATCACTGTTAATTTTGATGACATACTTCAGTCAATAGATGATAACCAAGCTTATGGCTATAACTTGGCCAAAACAACTACTCGGCCACCCCTTTTCTCCAAAAAGAGTGTATGATAATTATAGGCAAATATTTTTGGCATTTTTAAAAAATTTTTCAATCTTTATATATTTTCTTGTAATCCATATTTTTTAGATCAAATTCATCTCCAGGAAACGATTCAATTTTGAATAAATCTATAATAAAAATTTCTAATATCATTATTGGCGAGATGAGACGAGGAGCTTTATGTGCATCCGTCGATAATGAACAAATGGTAAACATCGTTATCTTTATATTTTTATCATTTCAAATATGGATTACAAATTATCATTTCAAAATGATAAATGAGCTTGACGGTTCTGTTCTGCGGCACAGCGACAAGTCACTTGAAAAAACGACGCTGACGAAACAATACATATATTTCGATAAATGAAAAAACAAAGCAAGCAAAATTCCAACAATGATAAATAGAAAGCTAACTATTTTATGTGATGGTCACATTTTTAATTTTATACCATAATAATATTAGATAATTGAAAAAAATTGCTCTTGATAAGATAAAAATTTATTTACTGAAATTATAAAAATATATTTATTGCAAGTTGCCAATTCTACGTAAAAACTTTAGTTTATCTCTTTAATTCAAAAGCTAATCAAAGATGGGCTAACTCGTCTCATCTGGAATTACAAAGTATAGAATTAGGAAGATGGACAAAAAACTGATTTGCTTACGAAAAAATTTTTCACCATAGTGCGAGGAATAGCACTGACTATTTGTTAATTCATCGCCCCCTTTAAAATCCTAGTTTTAGCCTTCTGGAGACAGAGGTCATGCGAATATTGGTGGTTCTCTAACAGCATTCCCCTCTCTCCATAAATCCTCTGCACTTGTAATATCTGCATCTCCACTTCAGCACACCAGTAGTCTCACGAAATCTTTTGCATTCATATTTTTCGAACAACAAGATGGCGTTTCCTTTCTGAATGAACGAAAATCTCATGGAAAAAATACAAAGGGAAATGCTAAAGCAAAGGATGGATGTTTTCCTTACAAAAAGCTACAGAAATGAATATTCTGAAAAATATGCTTAATTAAATTCGAAGCCAACTCTATTAAAGCAACATAGATCATAGATGAACCGTTTATCATTGAGTATGTATATAAATATATATATATATGTCGTTATCATGCCGTTTATTCGGGCCATGGTATCTTCGTCTCTTGTCTTTTCTATCGTTTGTTTCATAATAGATTCCAAGTTAGAAGAGTTAAAAGGACTATAGATCAGCATTCCTTAAAAAAATTAATTTTATTTCATACCGCGAGATTCGCCATTAAAATAGAAACAGCCAAATCAACACTTTTTAAACTCGACAGTTGTGGTGGTTGATGGATGAGATAATGGTACATTTATATCAAGAGTTGTTATCGTTTAAAAGTCCAAAATCCAGTAGGATCTCACAAACTTAAAGGATTTGTATGAATAATGGATGATGCATTGTTATATGACCAAAACAGTAAATATATACACATTTACAGATGAAGTACGATTCAAGTTCAAAATGTTTCGGTATACTGAAAGTCCATAAACTTCGAGATCTCAACCAACTGACAATAGGAACTCATTCGTAAAACTTCTAGAAATTCATAGCTTTGAAAAATAATGCATGCTTCGAAATATAGTACAGATATTTCAGCTGAATAATTATTAGAATTTTTTAATATTATTACCGAAAATTATTAATTTATTTATCTATTCCATAATAGAAATATAACTCTCCTCATTTCTTGCAAGTGTATATAATTTTTGTATTTTCTATCGTAATTAAATATCAAAAACCAGCGTTTAATCCTCAATTACAAAGTATTCACAAAGTATAAATTAACCACACTGCCCAATACGCAAAAATGCTCAAATTAAATCTCACATGCTCAAATTAAATCACCGACCGATTTATTTTTTAATTTTCTAAATGTTAAACAATAAATATATTTTATTTTGTACGAAGAAGAGAATAGCCTAAAATAAAATGATAAATAAAATAAGTCTAAAATCAAATGAGAGAATGTATTAGCTGATTTTTGAAAAGCTAAAATACTCCGCAGAAAAAAATTTATTCCTTCGATTTTAATGAACGATTTTTTTGATTTTAATGAAAGGCAATTTTATTCTAACAGTGGGAAATATTCACTGCAACAATTTGATTTTTGAGAATCGCCTAATTGAAATGGCAAAGTTATTATTATTTGCAATCATATGGCTCTCAGAAGCCATTTATATTTATCTCCAAGTGCCACTCGGATGAAAATATCTCACTTTCGTTAATGAAGTCAGCCAAACTAGAAATTATGAATATATTGCATAAATAATGAACTATAAATATTAAAAAATAGTTTTGACTTAGTGAAAATTGGTTCAAGATCGATAGTCTACATCTAAATATATATTTAATCATGCCTCAAAACAATTTTAATTTTAAATAAATAACTGAATTAATAACGAGTAGTTTTTAGTAGTAATGACTGGAAAGCTCCTAATCCAGGATCCATTTTCAGAAAGAATGGATTCCATAAACTTTAAAATATAGTAACAAATGATATTTCACTATTGTAGCCAGCTGAGCCAGCTTCACTCATGGTGGTAGACGTTTTTATAATCGCCTCTCAGATTCTCAGATAATGAGGTTTGCCCTGAAAGGATCTTAAAGTTTCAAGGAGAAGTGGATAAAGGTCTGCGAGCATTTAATGCCATACAAGCAATCTTTCCAAACTATAGGTATGCTAACAATGTGAGAATTTTACTAGAATTTTACGAGAATTTTATGTGAGAATATGAAAAATGGTTGAGAGTTAATTAGAATACAATGTGAATAAAATAAAATACAAATAATAAAAGCAATATTACCAAATTTAATTAAAATTTTTCATCACATTTCGATAATAATTTGCACGTTTCATTATTATTTCTTCCTCATATTTATTTGATATTTTTGTAATTGCCTGTAGTAAAATAAATATGTCAACCAAGAATGAAAAAGAGATCGATGATTGGTTATATAGAAACCAGATCCAAATATTTAAGAGCTCCAATCTGTGAGCTTGAAAAATCCACAAGAAAGTCCACAAAAATCCACTTTTTGCCTTGTCGCAAAGGTGACGAAATTAATTTTCTACACCAAATCGACCCAAAAACTGTCTCAGTTATAGTTTTAAACCTAAATTAATCACATTTAGTCCAAATGGATCTAAAAGTCATTGTAAATTACAAAAATTTTTATTTTCAATTTTAAATTTTCATTTCTAGTAGATCCTTAGTTCATCTCATATAAATTTTTTAAATGGTCAATACATCTGTGGACTTTGAGACCCCTAAATCAATAGCGACAAACGAGGAGAATAGAATATATTCACGATGTAATAATACCCTAAGATAAATTTCAATAGCAATCGTATTCTTGGATGAAATCAAATTTGCATTTTTCCTTGTAATTTCCTTGTAATTGTAATGTTTGTTCAGCAAATTTAGTTTATCAAATCTGATTTTTTAAAAAGAGTACTCACCATTGCTAGTTGCAATGACTCCTTTTTAATAATTTTATTACCTAATGCCGACGACTGCAGCGAGAATTGGACTCAGGACTTAATGTAAATGAGAAAGAAAGTCTTTCCCTTTATTTGCAAGAAGCTGATAAAATACTTATTTCTATCAATTCTTTACCAGTTCTTTATCTTCAATTTTTAAATTCTTTACCTTTACCGGTTAAGGAAATGCCAGACTTTAAATACCTTCGATCCATTTTAACCCTAAACGGCCAAGCGAAAAGCGAAATTACAACCCTGATAACGACAGCTAGAAATTTGTTTTTCCGACTGCTGAAACTTTTATGGAACCGTCGTGAAATCACTATAGAGACAAAAATCCGACTCCATATACCAGCAATTCGCTCGACCTTACTATATAGTTGCGAAACATGACCAGTGAGAGCGGAGGAGAAGTTACCTGTCAACTAATGGTGTCTAGAGTATATTTTTCCGGTTCGCCGAATGAATAAAACCTCATATGATAGCATTCACCCTCACTCAAATACATTTGTAGTACCATTACACAAAGTCATCATAGAGCACGTTCTTCGTCGCCCATCAAGTATTTCGTTAACTGCTAAACTTTGCGACGTTTGGCGTCAAAAACGAGGTGGTCGAATTAAGTCAGGAAAGATTTTGAAAGTATAGGTGGACCAGATATATGGACTTAGATAATGGAAAATAGACTGGTTACTTTAAGGAAATCTGACAAAATGGAAGAAAGGGGTCAGGCAGGCCACGAGTACTTAAGATTCGACTTAAAGATAAGTACATGGCTATGTTTGGTTATAGCGTAATAAGAACGTGAGTTCGATTGTTCTCCATGGAAGTTTTTTGAGGAAGGATCCAACAAAAAGAGAACTATTACTAGACAAACAGTTGCGTGAAGAATGTTATGTGCGGAATCAGAATCTCAATCTAAAGAAGTACGTTGTCAGAAATCTTCAAATTGTGGAATTAAGGCAGCCTCGCCAATGGTTTACAACGATGAACAATTTTTTTATTCCAATTTCCTCCTATCAATCTACCACAACTTAGGATAACTTGCCAAGTAAAGAACAAAATAGGAAGTAATTTATTTTTATATATTTAATGTATATATATTTAATGCAAGAAGTTTAAAATATAAGCTTTATGACTTACAACTCCTATTAATTGATAACCCAAATAGTATTTTTTGTATTAATGAAATGTAGTTGGATAACTCTACTGATAATCGAGAATTAAATTTTGATGGCTTTCTAGTGTCACGCAAGGATAGAACAATAAATAGTTTAAAACTCGTGGAGGTGGGCTTATCACGCTTATTTCTGATTATTATAAATTTCTAACTCTTAATGATTACGTTTGTTTCTCATTTGAATCTCTAATAACTAAAATTTATCTTAATAAATAATAGAAACATTTTCCTTTTGAATATATACCACCCACCTGGCTATGGAAATAAATTCACTAGGGATCTTTACAACCTATTATTTAGATTAAAATATTTGGTACCGATTATGTAATTATTGGTGATCTCAATATGTCAAATATAGATTGGGAAAATAATTGCTTGAAAATTTGAAGCAGCAAATTTGAAGAGGACTTTCTAAACCTTTGAACCTATATAGGTCTAGAGCAACATATTAAAATTGCCACTAGGCATAACACTATTTTACATGTTGTGTTAGCTGCTTCTACTTCTTTTATTGATAACATTAGAGTCTTGGAGCCTTTTTATAATATTAATCACAACATCATTCATGCTTTATTAAAATTAGATCGTTATATACTTCCCTCGAGATATTATAGAAATTATCGTCACTGTGATTATGAAATCTTTAATTCTATCCTCGCAGAAATAAACTGGAATTTCTTATTCTGTTTAGTTCCCTCTATTGATGAAAAAGTTCCCTTTCTTAATAGCATCATTTTACCTTATAGAGCAATATATCCCTCTAAGAAAAAAAAGCGTTAAGTCGATTCTCATTTTTTTAAAATCTCTTAAAAACTTAAAAAAAATTTCAAGAAGCTTTATAACAAATACAAATTAACGAAATTGCCAAGTGACCTTTCTGCATATAAAGAATGTTTAAGAAGTTCCCGTGGTGCCGTTCATAACTACTTTTCAATGATATGCTCACTTCTCGTTTTAACGTAAATCGAATTTGTTGCACTTCTCTCGGTAAAGTTGAAATAACACTACTGGATGTTTATGATGCCTTAAATAGACGTCCATTTCAGCTGGTCCCGATAATATTCCACAAATAATTTATAAAAAATGTGCAGTTTCACTGTCTTCCACTATTTTTAATTTATAAAGACATTATGAAATCTGGTCTTAATCCCAAGATTTGGAAGTAGTCTCATATAATTCCCATTCACAAAAAAGGAAGCACCTGTGACCCTTCTAATTACTGACCTATATGCGTTAGTAACAAG
>UYYG01001199.1:0-109439 GCA_900625125.1 Dracunculus medinensis | reverse complement strand
CAAATTAATGAATTAATGTGCAAATTAAATGTACAAAGCGTTCTTTCGGCCAATTCTTGACTACAATGCTACATGTTACTCCCCGAGATATCGTAAATCAAGTAAAATAATTGAAGAACTCCGAAAATATTTTATACGACGCTTCTCTCCTAATTGCAATTTTAATTATAAAAGTAAACTTCTACAATATAACCTGGGTTCTCTGTCAGTTCGTCGTATTAAACAAGATTTAATTTATGTTTATAAGATTTTGTATGGTTATGTTAAATTAGATCATTCAAAATATTGCAATTTTTGGTTAAATTTAAATCCAACAAGAACTAATGGGCTAAAATTACTAAAACCTATGTGCAAAACCAAACTAAGGACTAATGATTTCTTTATTCGTAATATATTAATTACTGGAATAAACTACCGAACGACATAGCTTGTGCGCCCTAGCTATTTTTAAAAAAAGATTAGATAATATCATTTATGATATTATTTAAAGAATTCACATCATGCAGGAAGAGTGAAATCGCGATTTTTACCATCCGATTACAGTTATTTCGAATTTTACTATATTTTATTATTTTGCAATATCCTCTTTATTTCATTTTAAATGTTTAAATTGTTTCATTTTAATATTATTATTATTTTTTTCGTTATTTGTCATTAATTCTTATTATTTGTTATTTTAACTGATGTTATTAATACAAGCATATGGTGTTTGCGTCCTGCTTGGCTGGTTTTCAAGAAATAAATAAATAAAATAATTTTGAATAAAGAGTTCAAACGATAAAAAACAATTAAAGAATTTGTAATTTGTATTTATATTTTATTTGCATTATTCTTATGGCAAGTAAATCGATTTTATGAAAGGCAATTAGATGAAATTTATTTTACGAAATCCTTTTTTACAAGGCTGAGAATATTTAACTATTCGGTGGCCATATGAATCCCTCTGATTATAACAAAAACGTTTTTGCTTTTTTCATAAAATCATTTTCTTCTATTCATAGAAAGATTATATCAACTGTGCAGTTCAATTTACTTATATTCACCTATCTAACGATTTCAAACGCATTCTCGAAAATCCGCTTCTGCCGTTTTCGATTACATAGAAGTGCGAATAACAGTTTTTTGCATGTATGAGTATGTATGTGTGCATTTGGAAAGTGGAAGCACATATTGTTTGTAGAGAGAATATGCTAGTGGGAGGAGAAGGATATAGGTATATAAGAAGGATATACGCCTGCATGCGACGGGTTAAAAATGTTAGTGGTGTTTGCACGCCCGAGTTGTGGAAACGTGCGCGTTGGTTCTATGAGAGGAGTATAACTCTCAAAAAGGAATGCTTTTGAAAAAAGGAGGACCTTGGAACCATCTTCCAGCTTACACAAATTTGGATATTCATAGAAATTTATAAAACAAATATCTTATTCATAAGTGCCCAGAATTTCTGAAGGTTTCAGCTTTCTCTTTCTTAGATCTACTATATTTATATCTCTTATAGTTAACAAATTTATTATTTATATTTATATTATTCATATTACATGATTTTATACAAATATATAATGTAGAAAATAACCTACAGATGATAATATATAAGGTTAGAATTTGGTGATAAATTGAGAGAACCCTAGTAACTGTAATCGTCGTAACTGTATAACTGAATAACGATTTCAATAATATATAGGTTTTATTTCAACAAGAGAACAATTCAAAAAAAATATCAAAAAATTTAAATTTATGGGGGACAAGGGCTACAAATAAACTTATAAACTTAAATATATATAAACTTTGCTTCTCCATATAACTTTACTCCTTTTTTTCCAGGTTGCATCATCTCTGGTTTTGCTCGCTCTACTGGCAATTAAAATAAGATGTTCCCAAAATAAGTCTCCTGATCCATACTCATTTCATGTTTGAAACTGAAGCCATCTCTTTTTCCATCATCTAGGCCCATATATCGTTGGGTAATCTATATCAAAATCGTTCAAAATCTTTCTTGACTATATCGATTGAGTCCCCAATCGGTCTATTGACTCCATCCATCGCAGGGTTTTTCAGATAGGGAGATGTGCATTAATTCCTGTGGTGAACGATAAAGAACATGACCAAGCACAAGTGACGTTTTTCGTATTTTTGATGCAATTTAGAACGGGAGTGGATGTAACCAAATTTAATTGTATATTTTTACTTGTATATTAGGCTGAAATGGTCAAAGGCAGACAACTTCGTGATATCTTGTAATTTTTGCATACACTGGGATTGCATACACGCACTATGCCAGATGATGCAAACTTTAATTTTGAAGATAATTTCGTGGTAATGTCAGAAAGAAAGCAAGGCGAAAGAAAACACCTATAGCTACAGCTGCCCGAGTTGAAATTTTGTCACCTGGCCATTAAGTGCGGGAATGGTCGGAAATATTCAAATTCTGATACATTGTAAAATGGTTGATTGGGGATTTTATCGGCGCTTGATATCTAAGACGAAAAGACATATTGAATTGGAGGGCAATTATCTCTTCTGTTGTTGACATTCTATCTAGTTTATGGGTACAGTTCTCCACAATTGATCAACGAAAGTGATAATGGTGATAAAGTGATAATGACGGCCTATTCAAAGCCTATGATATTAAGTGAAGTGAATTCGAGAAGCGATGACAGCATTCGCGTAGTTGATCACTGAAGCATCTCCGGATAAAGCAATATTGACAACTAAGGTTTCGAATTGAAACAGTTGGATTATTTGCTTTTTTCGGATTCTGAAAAATGAGTTTTTTATAAATTTTAATATTTTGCTATTTGTGTGAACAGTCTATGGTAAATATTGATAAAGTTTTTGTAAGTCCTGGTAAGCATTTCGTCACGGCAATTTTAGTTTGTCTTTTTGCAAAACTCATTTATAAAATTGATGTTCTGTTGATCTGAGCCTTACCGCGCAGTAAGCCTTTTTACCTGAAAGTTGCAAGTGCACCTGGTTTGTCGCACATGATTTGTATAATTTTTTAATGCTGTATCATTCAAATCGTGGTCTCTGCACAAGGTACTTCAAAAATTCAAACGTTGAGAAGCATCATTTGCTGTTACTGCTGCAAAAAAGTTCAATGAAAATTTGTTCCATGCGAAAATACTTACTATTTGTGAAATCAAAATATTTTCTTACAAATTGCGCGGTGATTAAACAGTCGCAGAATACAAAGTTTTTCAAGGTTGTCGAGAAACGGAGAAAGCAAAAAGGTTGCTAAAAATGAATTCGAATCAGCAGTTTGCCTTATTAACAAATTAGTTACCGATCAATCAATGAATCAATGAAGAGTAAGGTTGACAAGGCAGTTTTTATGAGTTTAGGATGGTGGAAGGAAGGAAGGATAATTTTAATGATCTATCAAAACAGCGAATCAGCAGAAAAGGTTCAAATACAAAAGACGACAACCTTAAAGAAAGCAAATAAAAAATATCGATGTCGACAAATGGTCAGATGAAGGATATAAAAGGTGCGCGGGCGAAAACCAAAGGAGTGGAAGCGGACTCGTCTCAAAATAGCCTTTTTGCTTTCTCCGTTTCGTGACAAAAATGGTAGCCTTTTTATAGAAGTGACTAGCCAAATAATGTTCTCCTCCGAAAAATGCAGTAAGCATTTCTCAATAATTTTTTTATAAAAGATCTTGCATAGATATAAAATAAGAGAATGGACAGTCCGTTGATAATGATAGTTGAGTTCAATTAATCGGAAATTTATTTTCTGTTATTCTTTATGAATTATTTACTGTTCAATTTCCATGTGTTTATAGGTTTATCACTGCCAAAATTTATTATACTGAAGCAATCATTTTCCTTTTTTCCATGGTTTTGATAAGCAAAAAATTGATGGAATAGCTTAAGGACTGACTTATGCTAATAATGTATTTTCCGCTCATTAGCACCATTTCGAAACAATTGAGTGCGCATGACATTATCTTGATTGTGAAGAGCTCTAAGTGAATAAATGGCCAATAAAACCCTTCAACGGCAACAAGTTGTAATTCATGTATCGCCACTTCTTTTATGGATAAGAGAAATAAGGAAGAGAGGCAACAATTGCATTGTATAGCTTTAGATTTTAGTTTTCAGATTCAGAGTTTTTATACCATTTTCAGCGCCAAATTAAACTTAAAGTGATTTTCACTTTCTTGATGCAAGAAATAGAATGCACTAAATTTTCTTCCCCAGCTTTTATCGAAAATAGCAATAAGAAGCGACTGAAAGTACCATGTTTATATCAAAACTCATACACAAAATGCTGCTAATTTTTTACTAGGAATCTTTCTAGTCAAAAATTTATAGAAAAATACTATTTTCACAATCATAATTTGTTAGTTTTGCTGGAAACTATCCTAAAAGCAATTACTTTTAAATTATAACGATATTTTCGATAATAAATTATTAATGTTTTATTAAAAATATTGTCAAAGAAGTTGCAGTATCAGTTTTAATGGAAAATCCAACAAACTGTTTTCCTTCGAACCTATTGTAGCAAAAAATTATCAGCGTTTGCGAACTATATATCGAAAATAAATTTATTTTCATATAAATATAAATTATATAAATTATTTATAAATATAAAAATTTATATTTATAAATAATTTATATAATTTATATTTTTAAATCCATTATTACTCAATTGATTATAATAATTTACTTCTTATTCATTGGAAAAGTTATCAAAGAGACGCACCATTTTTCGTTGGGCAGCATTGTCGCCTGACGGCGGAAAGCGAGGAGAAAAGGCATATTTGCTCAGTTCGGGGGGCCGATGTGGTGGTTTCCGGCAGGAGACATGTCCAAAATCCGGGTGATGCTGAAGGCTTACATGCTAAGCCATGAATTTTATGTCTGTAATATTTAAAAATATTTATAAATAAGAAACCCAAAAAATATGGTGTAGTAAACATGAGATAAAATTTATCAAAGTTGAAGACTGGTTGTATTCCTTGATGATCTGTTTAATTTATTCTTAAAATTAGTTAAGTTAGAACTTTTAAATAGTAATTTATTGCAGTAATTTATACATAAAAAAAAGTCCTAATTGGATCTAATTTGCAAGCATAGTTTTTCAATGTATTTCGATCTATTGTAGTAGGATCGGAATTTAAAAATAAATCGTTACATTTAATATAATCTAAACCAACAAAAAAGGAAAGAAATCATATCTTGAGAATCATATCATATCTTGAGAAGTAATTCGTAAAGAAGTAAAAGAATAGTCCCAACTCTAATTCTTCTTCTAATCCCAAAAGAGTCTAAATCTTACTTCGTAAACTTAATTGTATAAACTTTCAGTTGAATTTTTTAAAGAATATTCCGCTAAAACTTTTATTGCAAATAAGAATGAGAAAGTAGGACAGCCGAGTGGCTATCGGGTTATCTGCCGTTGCCTCCGTTGAGTAAATTCGTTGAAATTATTGAAAATTCAGGTGATTTACTTCTATCACCAAATGAGTAGCAGAAATTTCCAGCCGTATTTCCAGCCCTTCCTTTTCGCATTGACATCCAGCTAGTACATTTACTTTAAAGTGCTAACCACTTACTTTATTTAGCTCAATAAATGGTTCAATTTATTTTTAAAATGAAAAATTGGGAGCTCTTTAAGTTTTAGTGATAAATACTTTAATGTATTGTAATTACAAAGATTTATATTTATAATGGGATCTATGAAACGGAAAATATTTTGTCGGATCCAAATATAACTTTTCGACCGTTTTTTCGTTTCATTCAATATTCTAAAATATTTTCAAAATATTTCGAAAAGAAAATATTTTAATAGAAAATAAAATATTCAAAATATTTTGATTCCGCGATTGAAAATGAGCGCCGCAGTATTTTGATAAATGTTTTCTGAGCGCTAACGTTCCATTCCGAGAGATTAAATTGCATTTGTGAAAAATTAAAAATATATAAGCAAATATATTTAAATTAAACAATAAGCCGAATTAAGCAACATTTTCGCATAAAATGATTCCAAACCCAACCTTTAATCAATTCATTTTACGCCTTTTAAAAAGGCGACAATTAGCGATTAGAAGGCCTAAACCTGAGAAGCTCGCAGAAGCAAAATTTATTATTCCAAAATTCAGTTGATGGTGGATCAGCGAGCAAATGTTAAATCGTATTCTTAGAAAAAATCCAAATCATGAGTTTGAGGACTGATCCTTGATGGGAAAGTGAAATCCAGGCGGTGCTGAGGACCCACTTGTAGTTCCATGTGCAACCATAGGGGTTTTACGATTTCGGCATTGGCCGCTTTTACAAAATCATTATTCATAATTCAATAAAGACTGCAGTGCATTCTTCATTTTACATCTTTGTCATATATTTTCTTTTCTCACTGCACACTCACTCAGCACTCACCACTGCTCGCTAGGCTCACTCCGCTGGCTTGTCGAAGTTAATTTTCCGGCCATTAGACGATGTATAAATGACTACTCAGGTTTTTTGATGGTGGGTTTACATCTGCCAGATCTACCTTCACTCTCAACGCGTTAATCTGGCACTGTCGACGCGCAGATTTTGCTTATTATGTGACAGACTTAAACTCTCAGGAACGCATAGGCCCTGCAACATCGCAAACCCGTTACTTCCCCTCCACCTTTTCTTCCCGATAATGTATTTCAAAGAGCGCTAAACCAACAACACACTCTTTCAGTAATACAGTCCTCCAATAGAAAATTTGGCGATGAAATGGGCCGTAAATTTAGCCATCGGGCTATAAAATCAGACCTGTAAAATGCAGATGCGGCCTCAGCTTGTTGAGATTCTTCTCTAAAATTTCTTGCACAGAATTTTGTTGTTTCTTTCTGTAAAAAGAAGTGAATTAATTTGATAGGTTTTTAAGATGGCCGAGCGGGCAGTGGTTTCTATCATAGATTTTGCCTCTGACAAAAATAAACTTCTTTTTAAAAAATCTTAGTGGTGGTGACGCGCCTTTACTTCTATTAACAAGTAAATCTTGGCGAATATTTCTAATCATACAATTGGCCGACGGAATTAATTTAAAATAGTTAGCGGTTACCACTTAATTACTTCACAGCTATTTTATTTGATCATTAGTTATATTTATTATTAGGAAATGTTGTTTTTGTTCTAAAAAAATTTTTTTGCGTAAAACTCGCTAAAATCATTATTTCAGAAAATGATGAAGACTGCGGTAAAAAGTGCCGTCGACGGAAAGGAAAAAACTAATGGAAAGGTTTCTAAATTGCGCAAAAAAGTATTACATACGATATTACAATTGATGGATGTCGTCGACGATTCGTTTTTAATCGAAAAGGTTTGATTTATACTTATGTGTTTATGTAAAAAAAACTTCCTCTTTCGGTGGTGTGGTTCACCATCAATCTCGACTCCTCAACCTAAGGCCAGGAGTTCCATGTTGTTACTCCTGAAGTCTGTTGGAGCCACTTTTTATTTTAGAAATTCTCGAGTACTTCTACCACTGTTGAGATTACTTTTGCTTTCATTATTCCCATCTGCTCTTTCAGGCTCGGTATTTTTCTATTTTCTCATATTTTTCATTTTCCTATCATTTGATATTGCCATATCTACCACCACTATGGTTTTCTGATTCTTGCTTATCTTTGGTTGATTGCTAGCACTCGCTTGTCCGTTTGGATAGGAATGTTTCACTGGGCCTTGTTATTTCCATGATTTTCTATGGAATTTCCAATCACAGTTCCACGATTTTCTCATAATCTAGCACATATATTGCTAAGATATTTCTATAAACAGTGGGAGCTAACTGGTTCATGAAAATCTTTATTGTGGGTAAATTAAATACTAGGTATAAACACAGAAACCACGTATATCACACCATATCAGTTAAACACAACTGCTAAACTATATATATTTCGTAAAAAAAAATCAATATTTAAAAAAGTGAAAATTTGAAAAAATTTTATTTTTCAGTTGAATTTGTTAGATTCGAACAGTTGGTCGGATTTAATTGAAGAACGATATATATTAAATTTGTGTGGTTATCCGACTTGTTCAAATTTTGTGGAAACTCAGCAACGCCAACTATATCATATTGATCGTGTTCATAGAAAGGTTTTATTGCTTAAAGCTCCTCACCATTTGACTTTATACTGGGCTGATACGTTTCCTAGCTTCTTTGTATGTCGCTGAAATTGACTATCATTCCTTTCCAATCATTGTTTAAATCTGTTGTACTTTCAAATTTTCTCCCATATATCGAGGTTTTGAGCCTGCTCGATTTTAATTCCACTCATCTGAGACTTGCTGCATCACTGGCTTAGTGACAAAACAATTGCCATCCCGAGGCTTCGAATTCTGTCGATGAACTATGCTTCATTGGGCAGTCGGCCAACTATACCGTCTAACGGAGAAAACAAAGGAGAGAATGGCTCACTAGGTTATTTTTAAACTCGTCGACTCGAAGTAAACGGTTCTCGCAGAAGTAAACGGTTGATGTTGCTGATTTGGTTGTACTTTTGTCGCCAAGAGACTTCCTGATATTTTTTTCCTGATATTTTTGTCTAGACCGACAAGCTAACGGTAAGTAACCATCAATGGTGAGTACTTTAAAAAAAACACCACGGTGCTTCACATATAGTATAGTGAATAGTACATCATAATACATAATAGGACATAATAGTACTTGTGTTGGTCGGCCAAGAATGTTGCCAAACGATGTAAATTTAATAACAATAAACTGTATAAAAATTCTTATAATGATTTTTCTCTTTTTTTCTCTTAATATAGAAAATTATTGTACGTAATGAATAAATTGATAGATTATGCTAATTCATTAATCAAATCAAAAAGTGAAGAAGAAAAAGAAAAGAATAAATTTCAAGAATAAAGAATATATTTTTAAAATTTATTTAAAAATTTTTCTTTTCATAGCGAAAACTCATTCATAAGGAAATTTATTCCATTCTAATCGAACTCGAATTTTCTTATGGAATATTTCGATTTATTTTGGAATATATTCAGATATATGAACGAATTTCGGAAATTTCTATGTTTTGTTCTAACGACTGTTTCAAAAAAGCAGTATCCATAAAATCGCAACTTCCAATTGATCCTTTATGGATCCGTGGAGAAGAAACAAGTAACTTTTATTTTATTTACCTTGTTGTGATTTATTGTGATTTATATTTTTATATTTTATTGTTTTTGAAGTTAACATGAGGTTTAACAAGGAAATATCTGGATATGAAAAATCTGTAATTTTTGTCGAAAAAGTGCGATGTTCTTTTTGCATATCGTTTGTTAATTTATGATAGAAATTCATCTTTGTTCCTCTTAAATTAAAGAAAAGCTTTTTACACTTCAATGCATTTTTTCTTTACTCATTTTGACTACTAGATTACTAAAAGCAATTTTATTTCATACTGGAAAAATCTATATAACAAAAACTTTTAGGCAAAAATTTTGTTTTAAATGGGCAAATGTTGATGACAACGATAGAGGATAAATCTGATATGATTGAATATGTAGAAGAACGAATTGAAAAATCTTTACGTAATTTACATGTAAAATATTTATCTATTTCTATCATTGAATGTAAAATATTTATCGATTTCTTACATTGTTACGATTTAGTTTTTTCTTCTAAATTTCAAATTTTTTCTTAGATAGGCGATATCGAGGCTTCGGATGATGAAGATGATGCTAATGAATGTGATGTCTCTGGAAATGATTGTGATGATCGTTTTTTTTCTCCTCATTTACCTGTTTGCACCTCAGGTATTTCATGTAATATGGAGGTGCTTCATGCGAGAACACCATCAGTTTTTGAGTCACAAGTGAATAATCAGGAACGTTCTATGGTTGATGGAGGAGCGGAGATTGTAAATAAAGAAAAAGAAAGAGCTTATTTCTTATTCGAGATTATTTTTCGATATTCTCAATTTGATTTTTTTTTTGTCGTATTGACTTTATTTTTATTGATTGTGGTAGGTTTATGATAAAAAAATATTATTTTGGAAAAATCTTAAGCATGCCCTGTTCATTAAAATTTATTTAAAAATTATATATTGTTGTTCTCTTTTAGGAAGACCATAAATCTTGCGAAAAAGAAAAACTTGCGAGAATTCGTTCTTTATATTGCAATTTTAAAATAAAGCGTCCACCCATTATAATTGATGCCAAACCACTTGACATTCACCAGATAGCACAATTATCTACTGAACTAGCGGAAGCCGAAGATGGTGAAAAAGGCCAAGTATATATGAAAAGTAATTCCATCAAATTTGCGGGAATCGCTAGGTATTTTTTAATAAATAATTGACTAATTTTTGAAAATGTTCTATTATAAGAAGAATATATTCTATTATGAATGAGATTGCTCATAAACAGAGAATGGTGTGGTCCACGAACATTAGAATTTTTGCGTATTGGTGGAGAAATCGAACCAGTGAAGCGGAATGATGAACTTAGTGATGTTGAAAAAGCATTAATGCGGTTTTATGGTGGCGATCAACTTAATTTGATTGAAGAGGAATTAGAAGTATTTTTGCCGTCTGTAGATAAATACAATCATACAATTAAGAGGCAGGAAGTTCTTTTGGCGTTGCTGAAATCAAGGTTTTATTTTCTTTATTAATATTTGAAAAGTTCGAGGTCAATTTATAAATTAAATTTTAAAGCATTGTTTGGATTTGCGAATTTTTATTGTCTTTTTTTTTAGCTTTCGACTGTTAGAAAATGCAATAGGATGTGAAGGAATCAGCCAGTTAACTCGCCCCTTGATCTCGACTCTAAACTTAACCGCAAAAAATGTATCTGTTGAAAAGAATGAAGCTAAATTTGCTGTGGCTTTCTTATTCCGCCTGTATCAATTTTGGAATTTTTTTCTTTTTATGCTGAGCATTTTTTTATGTTTATGTTCAATTTTTAATGTTTTTTCTTAAACTTTTGGGAATTTATAATATTTTTCAATTATTGTTTTAAGCTCCGCTGAATGTAATGGTGGTTTGCTGTGTCAATATTTTCCTGATAGCAAGAATTTTTGTCCTCAATTCATAACATTCCTCCAGTCATTTAATTGCGATGTGTCTTTTTTTCTGGAAATTGTGAATGAAATCTTACATAAAGTGAGTAAAATAATTTTTTGTATCTTTATTTTATACAGTTCTTTTCATTTTGCCAAATTGGAGAAGTGTTGAAAAAGTGAATTGAAATGTTAAAATGACAATTAGTGCGTTTTTTCCGAGAAATTTTGTTAATTACATTGCTTATTTCAATAATTAATAAAATGCTCCATTTTAATTTTTCTTATTTTCTTATTATTTTTTGAATTATATTGAATTATATTATTGAATTGAATTATTGAATTATAGGCAAGAATAAGCGATTTTTGATTCTATTTGTAGTCTTGAAGTCATCAGTTTATACATTCATATGGTTAATTTGGCTACGAAGGTATTCAGAAAGTTCTGGTTATTAATATTTTCGAGAATCATCTATTAGGTTAATGTTGAATGGTGATTAAGATTCGTTACATCACTGTAAAAATTCTTGTGTAATTAGTCTGATCTATTTTGTGTAGAGAATTTCCTTGTTAAAAGGCCAATTATTTTTTCAAAAGTAGTTTCTTACTAAATTATAACATGCAATTATTAGCTAATTATTCTCAAGTTTTCAAATTTAAATTTAATATTAAATGTTAAATATTAAATAATTATCCATTAGATATTAGGTAATTTTCGAATATTTGTTTAGAATATTTGTTTTCTATTTCTTAAGTGGTGTTTGTATTTTTTTCTGTTTTTTATATCATCTTTTTTTATTGTTTTATGATCAAAAAATGAGATTTTACTTTGTTGTGCTAGATAAATAAACTGCAAATAAAACAGTGTTGGTAAAAAATTATTTTACTAAATGTTTTTCATTTTCTATTTATATCGATTGTATTTTACATTTTATTGCTTATTGGAATCGTTTTCTGAGAGATTGGATTTGATATTATTTGATGAAATTTTATTGAAGGTTTTTTTTATAAATTTTATTAAATAAAGAATTGTCAAAAAAAGAAATTGGCTGTAATTTTTTTTTTTTATGTATATAACTCATATAATATTCATTAAGACAACCGTAAGACATAGTCGCTCGCAAATTTTGATTAATTGATCTACTAGGTTAATGATGATTTTGGTGGTCTTTGGTGGTTGGGTGCTAATATAGTTAGGAATCTTTGTAAAGAAGTTAGCTTTCATTCCTGTCGGTGAATGTATCTATTTCTTTCCTCACAACGCCCAATAGGAATTGGGAATTGACCCAACAACCATTTATAATTTATAACAACTTATAATCATTGGTGATTTTACATTCATATTCTATTTCCTACTTCAGATATGGTTTAATTTGATAGATGGTTCACGTGGACCTCGTTCTTGCATATTTGATCCTTGCATTTGTGGTAATTGCATTTCCATATATATTTATATGGGTTTACATTGTGGTTAGTTTTTTCTTTTTAGGCGTTGGGTGTACTGAAATGTTTGATAATTTTTGAAATATGTATCATTTTTTTGATTTTTAAATGAATTTCTAGCCTTTTCATTTCAGTTTCAATTTCATTTCAGATACCATGGATTTATATTTTGTTATAAAATTTGTAAGGGCTTATATTATTTTCATTTTTTTTCTTTTTATTTATTTGTTTTGGATTTTCAAATTTTACAGCCTTTGGTACCTTCGGATGTATTTATTCATAAATTATTTCCATCTCAATTCTTGGCTGTTTTAATTCCATCGATGTTTTTCATCACTTCTTGCATCCTCATTGGTATATTTTATTTACTGTCCATAATTTGTTTAGGATTGGTTAATAAATAGGAAGGAAAAATAAGATTTACATTTATTGATATCATACTTTTTAAGCATATTTTTTTAAACTTATATAATTTGAATATTAAATTGTCTTCGAGCATATCTTCTGAAATGATTTTAGGTTCAGTTTGGTTATGAAGATTTTATTAAGGTTTTTTCTTTTTTCAGGTATTTTTATTCTCAGTATTTTATTTCTTGAATTTAAAAGAAAAAGGTATTAAATAATTGTGATATGGTAGAATCCGGCAACAAAAATGTAAGTTCAAATTAACATCGCATGCTAGCAAGCATAAATAGCATAAATGTATAGTAGCGTATAGTATAAATGATGGTTTTGTAGTTTTATTAAAGAATTGTTATCCTTCTTCCTCTTCTAACAGCTTTCACCATTACTGGTTAGGTTACAATGGTCTCCAAGCTGCTTGGTCCGATGCATCGTTAATAGTAATAAAAGCCATTTCTTTTTCCATCGTCTAAGTCCATATATCGCTAGTTTCCCTATAAGTTCAAAATATGTTCTAACTTTATCACACTCACTTAAGTCTTAACTCACCTCGATTTTGACGCCACTCATTACAGCCCTCGGCAAGTAGCGAAATATGCGTCAAATCGTGTGGTGGACGACGAAGAACATACCTTAACCAGACGATGATCTCTGATCTTAATATTATTAAGATGGATATTAAGGTACAGTAAGGTATTTGAGCGAAGAAGGATACAATCATGTACGATTTTATCCGCTCGAAGGATCCGTAAAATGTATCTTACAAATGAGTGGTCAAAGGTTGATGGTTTCTTAAAATCTTCCACTCTCATTGGCCATGATTCACAGCCATATAGTAAGATCTAGTGAACTTTAGCTATATGGACGCAGATTTTCCTCTTTATGGCGATTTCGCGACGGTTCCATGGAATTTTAGTTAACCGGAAAAGCATATTTCTAGCTGTCGTTTTCGGGTTACAGTTTCATCCTTTGCCTGGCTATTTGGGATTAGAGTGGATCCACTTTCTCAAGCATTTTTATTTTATTTATATTGATTTCGAGTCCAATTCTCGTTGCAGTGGTTTGGCACGTTATTTAGCACTTTTTAAAGAGTCCTGACCATTACTGGTTAAAATCGCTTCAGTGGCTTGTTGCATTGAACAATCTGTCAAGAAATCCTTTGGCGATAGAAATACAGGGGAGTCGCCAGCATCACTCTGATATTGTTCAATATTGTTTGCATTTCATTATAACTGTCAGCAAAAAGGACTACATCTCAACGTATTCAAGGTCTATGATGCTATGCTTTGGGCTGATTTATATATCTCTTGAGTGCCGACAAGCGATGCCAATTATCCATTCTATCGCATAGTTGAATATTGTAGGAGAAAGGACGCAGCCCTGACGGGCACCAGTTCTTATTTCGAAGGAGTCTATCAATTCCACATACCTGTGCCAAGGTATGTTGATAAAATGTCTTTATAAGCCGAATGATCTTTGGGATATCGTCACATTTCATCATTTTCCAGAGCGCTGCTTTATCAATGGAATCGAAGGCAGCTGCAAAATCAATAAAGCAAGTGGCAATAGGTTTCTAGTATTTGAAGCGATGTTCCAGCGTAAATATCTGGTGAGTACAACCGCATCCCGGTCTGAATCCAGCTTGGTTAGGATGCATTCTGCTCTCTCGTGTTATTATGAGTCTATTTTGCAGGGAGACGAAAAATTTTTTCGGAGATGTCCAGTAAGCTGATCCCTCGGTAATTGTCGCATTACGTCCTGTCACTTTTCTTAGGAATTGCTTTGCTCAAATTTTCTGGTATTATTTCCTTTCGCCATACCAGAAAATAAATTTGCTGAAGATGAATTATGAAGATGATGGATAAAATTCGAAGAGTTCAGCCCGAAGACCACCTTCTCCAGGAGTTTTAACTTTCTGGATGGCAGAGATTATTTCCTCTTCTGTTGGCGATTGGCAGTTGGAAACGTATGGCTCGACCGGCGAATTAGTTATATTCGAGACAACAAATGGCGCGCTGTGGTTAAGTTTGGCCTCAAAAAATTCTTTCCATTTTCTGAGGCGATCCTTAATAGATCCCCACTAATATCCCATATCATTTCACTGACCTCTTCTCTAGTTATAGTGACTTTGTGAAGAAGGCGAAACAGTTTCCTATTATCGCCTATCCCAGCCGCCGTCTCCATTCTCAAGGCCATATCGCTCCATTGGTTGTGCTGCTATCATCGTAATTCTTTGAAGCACCCCGATAGTCAAAATCTAATATTCGAGCTTTGGCAGCTTTTTCAGATAGTTGAACAGTTACTTCCGAGAGCCAACTAGCGCACTTCCTATTAATATACCTTAGTGTGGATGTTGCCGAATTCTGTAAACATTATCTTTAGTTGGACCAATATTTATTCGCCGTTCCAGAGATATCATTGTCTTCACTGAGATGTTTCGGTAATACGGTTTGAAATGCGTTTATTATTCTTGTATCTTTTGATATCTTTTAATTTGAGGTAGTTGAAAGATTTCGAAATATATTGTTTCTTATGACTTGTCAATTTTATACGAATCTTGGCTCGAACCATAATATGATCTGGTCCATGACGGTTATCAGTTTCAGCGTTTCGACAATATAGTCAATCTGATTGAAATATTGGTTATCCGGAGAATTCGAAGTGACTAAATGTTTTCTTTGATGCCGAAAACATGTATTAGTAACAAACAAAGAGTTCATGGTCTTTGGCAAAACAAAGAAGGCGTTCTCCATTGGCGCATTGGACCCCGATATTTGCCAATTACCGAATTCATCGAAACGGCATCATGACCTTCGCACGCATTCCAATCTCATCTGATTATGACCATATTACCTCTCGATAGGGATGTTGTTAATTGTTGATGCTGCTTATAGAATATCCTTATCGAGGTTATTATTATCTGCGCATAAAGTTGGAGCATGTACATTGATAACAGAAATATTGCAGAACTTTCCCTTGAAATGCACGTAAGGTACATGGTCATTTACTGGCTTCCAGTCAGTCAGAGCGGATGAAGCCTTTTCACATATGACAATCGCTACAGCATTTTGCTCTGAGTTATCCGAAATATCACAGTGATGTAGCTAGCATCTCTGCTCCGACCCAGGATTAATAATCACTCAAGACTCGAAATGAAGAAGATAGACCTCCGAAAAACAAGCCATGTCTACGCGCTGTTTAGAAAGGGTGTGGACAGTGATCGCATGGCTTGCAACATCCTTAAGCGTTCTAAGTTCCAAGCAGCTATAGCCAGCATCTCACCGCTCTTACAAAATATTAGCGGATAGGTTCTCGCCTTCCTTGACGGATTTTGAGTATACTTATCTCGCTTCTCGAGCAAGTTCTGTCCTTGGGATTATTATTATTATTAATTATTATTATTATTAATTATTATTAATTATTGTTATTAATTATTATTATTTATTATTATTATTAATTATATTATTAATTATTATTATTATTAATTATTATTTATTATTATTTATTATTTTTTTATTTATTACTATTATTTATTATTATTTTTACTATTATTATTAATTATTATTAATTATTATTATTATTTTTATTATTAATTATTAATTATTATTAGTTATTGTTATTATTATTAATTATTATTATTACGCCCAGATCATATATTTATCGCATGTACCACCGGATCAGAAATAGCATGCGTGTTGGAAGACGCGGACGTTACATCAAAATGACCTAACCTCTTCATCATAGAGTCACTTGGGGATAGAAATGTAAGTGGGTCTCCAGCAGTCACCCGGATTTTTGACAGGCTTACTCCAATCAAAGTCAAAGAATAGAAATAATTAAATTTAAAAAAAGAGAAGTTTAAAAATAGTTTTAAAACAATAAAAAAAATTTTTTAAAAAGAATTATTATCCTTGCAACTTTTCAATCAAATTTCTGTTAATCCAATTTATATTTAGAGAAATAATTCCAGCCATAAATCAAATGCCTAATTATTCTTATTCAATTTATGCTTCAAAATTTGATTGAAAATATTTTCAGGATTTACATGGGAATTCGCTATCGCTGTGCATTATCTTCTAGTTATTTTTGTTCATTGCTCATTGTCTTTAACGATAATTTTGGTTACCTTTTTAGGTTAAAATAGAAAATCAATGCGATTCATGCTTGAAGTAATATAATGAATCAATAGTTTATTCACCAAACCTGCCAAAATCATGCAAAAGTAGTTTTTTTGAAATGATTTTTGGGTTAATTTTTTAATCATCTGTGGAATAACTACAAATTTGTGGATTGTTATCATTTGTCTTTCATTTTTAATTTTTCTAATTTTCCCGATAGTTAAATTTATAATATTATACATTGCATTTAACTGAATATTTTTCATTCCTTTTTTTATATTAGCAAAGAGGCAATCTTTCCTAATTTCTTAATTTTTCTTAATTTTCTTAATTTCTGCAAATTTCATTTATTTATTTTAATTTATTTATTTAATTTGTCTTTCAGTTTATCTGTTAATTTGATCAAAATCAGCCATTTGGCCATCTCATGATGTAATTGTATGAATTTGCTTCGCATTTGCCATAAGCAATATTAATAACAGATTGTAGAACAGATTGTAGATTATAGAAACCAATTTTGATGTCTTTTTTTGAAAAAAAAAGTTTCCATGGAATTCTTAAAATATAAGAAAAAGAAGTAGACAAAGCGTAAGGATTGTTATCAATTTATAGAGATTGTATATCAAGTTGAATCTAAAAAAAAAGGAAAATTTAAATAGAAGTATTCAAAATATCCAAAAGCAAATAGCATACTGTGTCGAATGTTTAACTGAACTTTACAAATGTTCGAATCCGCAACCAAAACTAATATAAAATTTTGAAAAAAATTATGATGGAATGATCAACCCAATTGTTATTCATCTTTGAAACATTCTCTGATCGAATTTATTTTTGCCAGCCAAACCATCTTCATCCGATTCCTGAAAGTTATTTATCCAGAATTATAAGCACTAAGCACCTATTCAATAAGTATTATCAAGTATTATCCTATTTTTATGGATATTATTTGTTAACAGTTGTATTAATGGTGTTTCATTGCATTTATAATTGAATCAAATTTAAAATTTTGTTTAAATTTAAACGTGATTAATTAATTAAAATTAAAATTTAAAAATTAAAATTAAAATTTCATGATAGATTTCTACTACTAGTAGATTTGGAGATTTATTTTAGTCAATGAATTGTCATTATAATTCCTTTATACACGGATAATTAGCAATCAGCAGGAATATTCGAAGAAAAATTCGGTGTTCGCTCGAGTATATTGCTACTTCATTTTAATCGTTTCACTGCATTTACTGTGAAAATTTCGTACAGGAAAGAGCTGAATGAAAATATTCTTCTAAACATCTCATTGTTGCTATTTCTCGATATCCGAGCGAAACTGCAGCGAATTGCACTATGTAAAAATCTATTGCTAAAATTTATTTTAAGCTTTGCCAAGCAATTATAAAGCAATTCTTTTACATTCATCACACAAATTTCAAATTTTTAAAATTATTTTTTCGTTTTAGCTTTTGAAATCCGAAAAGTTAAACGAACCCGATCGTTAAAACTCCTTCCGAATCGTATGAATTTCATATTATTATTGCGACCGAAACGTATAAATTTAGCCTTCGGAGCTCGCGCGTCCCTTTCATATGCATCCATCCTTAATTTCTCCTTATTAAATTTTCCTGGACTGTTGGGTTTCATTGGGTTTATATATCATCCAAAATATGCCTAACAGAAATATGGCATATTTCTTATTTTTCTAACACATCTAATTTAGTTGAATGCATTGGCATGATGACATTGTTATGGTGGCATTCCTCATCCGTATGATATGATATGAATTTAAGTGGGAGATCCTAACACTTATTTCCAGTGATAATTTTAGCCTCGTCAAGAGAAAGAATCCAGAATTTGATGGTTTGAAATAATCGCTCGACTGTATCATCCATTTTTTATATAGGAAAAAATGGAATATTTGATCGGTAATTATAACACAGATTATGCTACACATTTTCATCGAGTCAGTTCAGATCTTATAATTTTCATTTGTTGCACTTATAAAGCATTCTTTTACTCATAATTAGAGCCGATATTGTATGGACAACTGACTCAGTTAATGTGTCAAACATGAATATTTTATAAATACGGCTTATCCAAAAATTTGATAAGGATAAACCAAAAGCCGATTTGGCTAATTACATGCGTATTAGATTTCAAATTTTTCTGGCCTGCCAGAACCATTTATTTATTCCATTAATAACAATTCGATGATTGCTTTTCAATTATTATTTTTATGCAATAGAGCACGCAATTTATTTTTTTTAAGCTCAATGTCCTTTTAAATTTTTTGCTCATTGAGTTTCTAAAACGCAGTGGGAAACGCAGTGAGTCTCCCTTTTTCAAGAGTAAATTCGGCAAAGAAAGATATAAAAAGGATCCGAAAGCACCTATTTTGTCTATACTGCAAAAAATATTTTTAAATATTGCTTAAATTTTCTCATTTTAATGTTTCAATTTCAGTTTTCAGTTACAAATTATGTATCAGTTAAATTAAACTAAATTTTATACTTCGTTCAGTGAAAATTTTTTAAACTCATTATTTCACCAATGCTTTGACAAAATTCAGGTGGCACAAAATACTTATAAGAATTTTATTTTTTTTCTTAATTTATGTTCTAGAAAATTGGCACTCGAAGCTTCTGCTTTGAGGGCCCCTTTTACATTCTCAAAAATTATTGTGAATCTTTCTCGCAGAGCTTTCATCTGCGCCGATTACACTTGCCGAAATTCGTCCTATTAAAAGTTAAAATTAGAAAAAATTTAGAATTTCTGAAAATAAAATCTTTGTTTAAAAAATTCACACAATTTGCTGAAGTTATGTAATGTTTGTAATGTTATCTATGCGTCAGTTAAGAAATGAGAAAATATCGTTTCTTATTATCATGAGAACCGATATTGTATGGACAACTGACTCAGTTAATGTGTCAAACATGAATATTTTATAAAGGTCCCTTCCGGTCCGGTCCCTTAAAGGGATGAGAAGACCTATGAAACTTCACAACTTTCAGACCATAATTTGGAACCAGTGAGAAAGAAAATTGGAATAAAATGTGAATAATTGAAAATTTTCTTTAATTCTGAATATATTAATACTTATATTTTTTTTCTTGTAAAATATGAGCTAATTAAATTCCATATTCTTTATTATTTGCTCTAAACTAATGCAATTCGAATTTAAATGCCAATTTCAATGAAATTGAATTCAATGAAATGAAGTGTTAATCAAGAAGTTTAATTGACGTGGATTTAGAAGCAAATGATTGTCCAATTTGTTTTGATATGGAATAACCAATGAATGTATTAGAATAGAATTTCTTCGCCAGAAAAATCGTCAGACAAGAAAAAAATGAAAGAATGAAAATGAAAAAGAATGGAAATCCTACGATTGTTGATTCCACCCTTTCTCTTTTGATGATAATTTATAACAAACCCATATCCATGATGCATCGACATCAGTCAGAGTAACATATCTTAACTATCCTGTCATTGCCATAAGTTATTCTGGAAACCGGCTATTTTCGTCGAATCTTTGCACCTTAAAAGAGGTGCACATGAATTCAAGCAAATATCAAGTATTATTCGCCTGACAAAGATAATAATGATTTTGACAAAATTGGCAGGAAAATGATAAATTTCAATATATAACTTGCATATCAAGTGGATCCTAACCAATCCACTGAGTTAATCATCGATATAAGCCTTTATTAAAGGAAGACTTTTAAAATTATTTTTAGCAGGTAGGATTTCGTATGCTTATTCAGCATTCTTCGAGAGCTCCTGTTTCATAATTGTAATAATCATAAGTTCGAGTAATTTGCTATTAAAACTAATGGTTGGACATATTATCCTGAAAAACAAGATACAAGAGTAAGAGAAAATACAAGTCAATGCAGAAATTTGAACAAAAGGTAACAATTTCAATGAAACACCAAAGAGAAACCGTAATTTTAAATTTTGCGAAGATTTCTATCGAAAATCTTTCTTGACCATCGTAAATGATTGTTAAGAAATTAATATCTATGCATTTAATAAGGAATTATAGCCAGAAATAGTGAAAACTGAAGAAACGCTTCACGATTTCTGGTTAAGCTATCTCCAATAAATCTTAGTACGATCGAAAATTTCTGATAGGGATCACTTGGAGGAAGAAATATAGACATATTCATAAGCGGGATTTTCAGTATTCAGTGATTTCAGTGATCTATTTCTATCAGAATCAGGATTGGAATCTTGATTAGGCAACAAATCTAGCGCAGTAAAATAATAGAAATGAAAAAAACAATAACCGCTAAATATTTCTTATCATTCAACGACTTTCACATGACATATAGTCGAAGTTGTATATCTATGCATTCTGATAAAGAAGCAGCTAGTGATAGATAGATAATATTAAATGCTAAAAAATAAAACCAAAATAAAATAAAGTAGAAAATTATTCTCCAAAAGTTCCATTTTAAGAAGCAGCGAATTTTTAAAATAATTTTTGCTTCTTGACAAGTTTATGCATTCTTAATAGTTGCAGAGAATATAATATACCTATCAGTCCATTTACTTTTTTTTATAAGTGAGCGCCTCCTTAAGGATTGGCAATTCCTTTGACTGAAGAAACAATTAACATTATTTGGGCAATATGTGGATTTTCACCTAATTAACTAGCAGCAAACGTATTTCATTGAGCGTGAATAGAAAAAATAAATGCTTCATTGCCTTTTTCACTCGAATTTTTTGACACATATTGGCAAAGAATTCGACTTACTTCGTTCTATTTATCACATCGTTCATTCATTCATTAATTCGTCCATTCAATTCTTACTTTTTTATGCAAATTTGCATTATTTTTTTTCTAACAACATCATTAAGAAAAGGCGACTTAAATTGTAAAAAACAAGAGAAAATTATTCATTGTCATTGTTAAAAAATGATTTTTTTTTAAATTGAGGAATTAATTTCGGTCTCCTCTATTTACAAATATTATCGATATGAAGTGTACTGCAATAATATTCGAGAGAAGAAATAAAAATTTTTCAAATTTCAAAAATTATTTTCAATTTATTTTTGAAAAATTGAACTACCAATATATTAAGAAATTTTTCTTTAAGTGTATTTTTTTATTTTTTTGTTAAAATCAGCTCATCACATAGCGCTGCAGGCTCTATTCGATCGCAGAAATTGACGCTATTTGTTGAGTGGTATGGTGGATGGCGCCAGGAGCAAGGAGGACAAAATAATTTGAAACAATCAGAAGGGATTTTAAAAGTATTACCTCATTAGCAGTCAGCTTAGCCACTAATAATGCGTGCTGTCAGGAAAAGAAGATTTTAAATATTAATTTTAAATATCAATGAAGATTTTAAAGAAGATTTTAAATAAAATTTTGAAATTTTTTATAAGATTCAAATAATTTTAGTAGAGAAAATAATGTGATTTTTTTAATAATTTCTATTTCTCATGTCATTTGACAGTAATAAAATTTTCATTCATTCTATTTTTTTCCAACATCAAAATTTTACTCAGAGAAAAAGGGAATATGAATATTGCTCGCTTAATTTATTCTGTACTAAATATTTTAAGATTTAAAAAAAAAAACTTTTTTCCATATCGTTAACCAAATTTTATTTCTGAGGAATTTAAAGAATATTTTGAGAAAATTTTTGGAAATATATTTATTACAATAAATATCTTATAATAAATTTGCGCTTCAACATTTCGCTTGCTGTTTTTATGGAAACAAAATACTTTTAAAAAATGCTGGATCATAATTATAAAATCTTTACAAATAGTGACATATGTACTTTGGCTCAAACGAATGGTTTAATTTGTAAAATTTGCATTTCGATGCGTCAATCTTTTGAAGATTAACTCTAATAATTTGGTACTTCGAATTATGATGGAATAAATGAATTTTTTTTATACTCCTTACGTTTAAAGAGGCGTTTAGCCTACAAATTTTTTTTCCGCTTGATTTCTTCATAAGGAATTGAATGTACAGTTAATTACCAAATTTCTTTAACCAACCGGCTATGGTCTAATTCAACACATTTGATTATCTACTCCGATTCCTTTATTTTTACTATAGTAAAAATACTATAAATGGAAGAAGAATTCTTAATTATAATTGCAATCATTCCAACAGAAACTGCGGAAAAAAAATTGGCTATGAGAGGAAATCCAATTTTCCAATTTTTTTGGAAAATCGTCAAATAACAAATAAGTCACTTCAATCGCTAATAATTTATTTCAAAATTTTCCACTAATTACGAATTTGTAAAATTTAAAGAAAATAAAACAGTGGTGAATTAACCTTGGCCATCAAAGGAATTGGTATGGTACTTGGAAATCAAAACTTCATAGTCTTTGATTTCATGTTTTTTTGAAGTATTCTTAACATTTGCTTATCTAAAATTCATTCACTGAAATAACTGAAACATTTTAAACCTTTATCGCTTTACTGCTACTTATGTAATTTTAAGTTGCTACTACCACTTCTGCAATCATTAATCATAAATTTTAGTGATTCGAATTGCACGTGGGGTTGATTGAATGTCATCAAGATAATTTCTGTTTAAATTAATATATTTAAATTAATATTTAAATTAGTTTATTATAAGACTAAAATAACAATTTTCAAACTTTTTTTGTAAAAAAGACTGTCTTTCAATTTTTTAATCATTTTCTCGGATTTTTATTTAATTTAATTCTAATGATAATATTAATTATTTAATTCCAATGATAATAATAATAAAACTAATGATAATAATGATAATATTGGAATTATAATGCCTATCATTGATACTGAAACTTTGACGCTTAATTTCATTAAGTCCGTGATTAATTAAACTTCCATCAAAATAGTTGTCTTACATTAAATCAGAGAAAAAAATTCAATTTCATCTTTATCATATCATCATTGCAGCTAATTATATAGTTGCGGATAAAAATACAAGTGGATCCCCAGCAATATGCCCGAAAAAGTTCAATAGTCTGATTTATGCAGCATAAAGGAAAATAACAAATGTAATATTCAGGCTGAAATATTTTTGCGTATGATTTTTTTCCATTTTTAATCATTTTTTTATGCAAATTTAAAAGCCATTTTAATTTCTTCAAATATATAAAAATTAATGACAGAATTTATAAAAATTTTAAATATTAGGATTGTTTCATTCCGGATTCCGAATAAAATTATTTTATATGAAATATATATATATATATATGCATGATGAGCAAATTTAAGAAAACAATGGTCAGGCATCAGGCATTTGCCTCGCTGCTCGAATCTAAGGAATAAAAAAATTGCGTTTTGAAATTTTGAAATCCAAAGGCAAATTTTAAAATTTTAAAATTTGCCTCCTTTAATTAACATCAACCTAAACCTATTCTTCATAATGAACCATCCAATTTATTCACTAACCTATTCTTCATGAAGAATTGCTCAATAGAGACGGTGTACAAGAGCTTTTTATTTTATTTTTATGGGATCAAATATAGGCAATAAACTTACAGTTGGGGATTGCTGAACTGAAGAAAAAGAAGAGAAAAAATAAGAAGAACCAAGTGGCGGCTTGTAAACATTTTCAAATATTTCTCGAATAAATTGTTCTGGAGACACGCCCTAATAATATTTCTAAGTCCGCCTTAGACCATTTTCCTCAAGCTTCAGTATCTTAGCAAGAACACTTTCAATTCTTTTTTTAAACTTAGAAACCACGTGACCAAATATATATTTTATATAAATAATGTCTTAGATACAGCAATATTAAATATAAAATTAAATTCAACTTTTCTGGTTATGCTGGCTCCATTCGCTGGCCTTACTTAGAGGTAGAGATGAATTGCCAGCAGTACTCAAATGACAGATCATTGCCATCGAGGAAGTAAAACCGATATAACCGAATACTCCAGCACGAAGTAACGATTAATAATACGATAGTCTATGCCAATCCATGAAATAAAACTGCTATATTAAAAAGAAAATAGGTTTGGGATTCAATAATTCAATAAATTTGCTATAATCGTTCAGCAAGTATTGCCAAGTTCCGATTTAGCAGTTTTTTAAATCCTTATTTCAACAATCTGTATTTGATACTTCCTCAGTAATATTTATGAAATTTTTAAAAAAATTCTCACGTAGAATAGAAAGACAAATTTAGCATATAATATTTGAACATAAGTGTTTTTTGTGTTTTCTTCATGAGTTTTTCGAGTAGGGTTCATTTTACATTTAACCAATTTATCTGCCAGTATTTATACATTTTTTTATCTTCTCAGGTTTCAAGAAAGAATTAAGCTTTTTGTTGGCATCATTTAATCCAAAGTAACTAAATTCAATTTTCTCGTTGTGTTTTCATAATGAAATGAAAAGAAAATAAAAAGAAAAATATTATTGTCAAGAGAAAACTTCTATGACCAAAATGGCATATAAATATTTCTCTGCTCCTTAATTAATTAGCCCTTTCGATAGGAAAAGTCACACCAATGCTTGAGATATTGGCATAATTTCATAGCCAAAAATATCAGATGTACGCCCTTTGTTGGCAATAATTCTGAAACACTGCATAATTTCAGTTCTAATTCATATAAATTTACAATAAATTTCTATGGAAGGTGATTTTTGGACTTTTTAGTTGCTTTTGTAACTTTTTTTGTATCTTTATAAATATAAAGGCTTTTCATTCAATTCAATATTTATTTTATTTTTCTATAAAGAAGCAAAATGAATAAAACTGAATAGAATGTGATAAATCAGAATTGCGGTAAAAGAATTACTATAAAATATATGACCATGGTGCGATTGTTTTTTATGCTAAGTTATTTTCAAGTCTTTTGGCGGTTTATTCCTCTCAATTTGCAGTTAAATCCGATTAAGCTCTATACCAGTCAAAGCAAAACCACCTAACCTGCATTAAAAATAGAGTCAACGAGTTAGACAGTCCAAATTTATTACTACGATGCATATAGTTGCACAAATGAATGTGGAATTCTATATCAGGTTAATAATTAAAAAGAACGATGAAGTATGCACTTCTGGTGATAAGTTATAGCAATAGTGGCAATTTATTAAAATTACTAATCACTAAAATAACCACTATTATTTCGGATGTAATATGAGGTAGGATAGCCGAGTAGTTCAGATTCTAAAAAAGGCTAGAAATAAACTTGTAATAAAAACTGTGCTGGTGACCTATCTGCTCTTACTTCCATGACCAAATGACTCCCTGGCAAAAATTTTGAAATAAGAATTATTAAATGTTTCTTCTAGACAATGAAAAACAAAAAAATCTGAACAACAGAAAGGGAATGACTTATTTCCTAAATAAAGAATTCATGACGATCCACTACTCGATTTGCTTTCAATAATATTTATCAACAATCCAGGTAAAATTGTGAAAACAAACATAATTTTGTGGCATTTTCTTAACAATTGGAAATATCTTAAAAGATATGTGTAAGTACAATAAAGATAATTAAATTATAATATTATATTTATAATATTTTTAGCAGCTGACTTAAGTTAAAATTGTTCTGAAAATATAAAAATTAAAAATACTCATGAAATAACTCTAATAATCCAAACTGAATTTTTGTTATGAGTGCTTGCTGCGAATTAAATTAAGCAAATTTGATAATAATTGATATTTTCTGTCATTTGCTTTACAAATTAATTGTTGAAATTCGTAGATTCCTAGAGACAGCATTTTATTCCATAAATTGGTGTCCATTATTTCATAACATGCAAATCATTAATTCATAAATTTATTAACATGCAATGTAATGATTGTAATTTTAAAATTCCAGTCAAGCACCAGAAAATCCACAGAAAAATGTTTAATCTTATTTAAATATGGAGTGTCATTTTAAATTTTTATAGCGGCATTTGAAGGAAAAATATGGATTATAGAAATTTTTTCTGGTGGGTGTTAGCAATTTTCGGTTAGACTGGTTTAGCCGGCTCAGATTAATTTTTGCCATGTAGTGATTTGGCGATAGAAGTAGCGATGCTTCACTAGCACCATTTGGATTTATGAAAAAGAGATTGATGTCAAATATCAACATTGTTGCCTTAAAATGGCATCAACAATTCAATGATCCATTTTATATATAATCTTTTAATGAGACTCAAAACGATTTTCGAATCGTTTTCACCTAAATTTATTTCAGTGCTATCGAATTAGGAATTAAAAAGTCTTTAAATAAAGATTTTAACTGATTGTAAGAATCACTTAACTAAATTTAAAACTGAATCTCTTCTCGTCGACTAAAACTTACATCGTTTTTTCACTCCAAATAAGGTTAAAAGTCACCGCACTATTATATGAGTAGATTGCCTTGGATTTCAAAAAAAATATTACAAATATTGTACTGAATTATGAAATATCAAAATCGAAATGTTTACCTATTGAAATATATTAAATTTCATTAAAAATTTCATTAAATATTTTAAATTTTATAGTTCGAAGAAGAAAAAATCTTTTTTATTTGCTTAATATCTTTTCCTAATAAGTAAAGAAATCAACAAGGATATTTTAATATTTTGTAAAGTAATATAATGGATTTTAAAAGAGATATTAAGCAAATAAAAAGCGATTAAAATAAAAGGTAATACAATACAAAAAGAATGCTACAGTTCCACATTTTCTAGTATACATTTTTCAGGTATTCAGATTGGCAAATTAAGCAAAATATTGTACTGATAGAAAATTTGTAGTTGTAGTTGCTGCATATAAATTGAAAAAACTAGATGATTGGAGAGAATTTCCAGAAAGTAGAAAACTCTTGCGAAATTTTGCGCTGCAGTTGAGTTGGTGTTAACCCAAATGATCTAGTTAACTTATTGAAGGGCAAGACAGTCGAGTAGATATTGGCGATTATTATTATGTTGTGAAACATGAATTTGGCCAAGGCTCCTGGCAGGAATAATTTAAATCCGAGCTGCCTCTTCTATCACCATTTGATTTCCTGACAAAAGTTTCTGAATACCACTTATATATTTAAATTATTTATTCCATAGGCCATAAAATAGTCTAATAATCTACTTCTAAGTGATCTGCTAAATAATTACTCGTTAACTAAAAAATCTATTGCTAACCTTTTTTTTTGAAAAAGTTAGTATGTGCGATATAAAAAGCACGCAATAAATTTTGGATTCTTTTGGAAAGCTTGTCGAGATATTCTGAAAGGTTATTTCAGAAATTCATAAGAGTATCTGAGTGGATTGTCATTAGATTACAATTAGGATTTGGTTACCATGGCATAAAACTTATCATTAATAAAATCTGAGTGGTGCTGTCAATTCAATCTTCTTTTTAGCAGTGAATGACTCTCTGATGAAAATTTCTAATCAAATCGACAATGAGTAGAGCTAGTCGAACCAGAAATGGTGAGCACTAATTACAATAACTACATTTCCAAACAATTTGCTATTTGCTATGCGAATCAAATTGTAAAGCAATTTAAATAGAATAAATCAAAAAATGTTAACAAAAAAGAATGCATGAAAATAATAAGCAAAATCAATGAATTAGGTCGAAGAAATCCACCTTAAGAAAAACTAAAATTAATTGGTAATATTATATTGCGGTGCATTAAAAAATTAAAACTAAGTGTCCTAGCCTCACGCTAATGGAAATGATAATTTCTATCGTATTTATTCGATTATACAAATTCAAATCTGATTCAAATTTTGCCTTTTTCAAATAGCACTCACCAAGGATTTCACTTTTAATGATACGTTTTTTCGCGTCACAAAATCGAACAATTAATTGATAGCTTATTCTTAATCGTAGTAATATGCCACTTGACTGCATCCATGCAGTGTTTCTATTTGACATTAACCATTTGCTAATAGTTTTTTCAAATTGATTCACCTTAGTTTAACGAAAATCTAAAAGGAAATCTGAAGAATTGTCTGTTCATCAAAGCATCCGCTCGACATTGCTCCATTTTTAAGTTTGCTAGGAAATTAGTATTTGAACTAGGTCTTATCCATTTGAATACTCGTTTCATTCGCTGATCATTAAATTTCATCGCAATCAGAAATACAACGGTTGTTGGTTAGAATACGCTAATTTTTGAAGGAGAATAATAACTCACTATTCATGCAATATTAAGACACCACGCGCTTGACAACAATTCAAAAACACGTAATATTTATAATATTTATAAATCGCAATATTATAAGGGGCAATCAAAGAGATCAATGCTTCTTTTTAAAATTATTTCGGTACCAGTTATTTTATGGTTTATCGTATTACCACTATCTAATCAACAGTTAAATCATAAGTAAGTCCTAAGCATAAAGCATAAATATCATCAACTAATTACGATTATATTAATTACCACTTCAGTTAAATTTAAATTTGTTTTTAACTTGCACGTATTCATTTTTCATTCATTTTTAACTGCCAGTTTTTATTAATTTATTCGTATTTATTTGCCTTTATTTTTACTTTTAAATTATTTGCAATTTTAATTAGTTTTTTTATTGTAATGTACTAATATTGTTGTAATATTAATATTAATATTATGTACTAATATTATAATATTGTACTAATATTTTCCTATTGTGATGCCTACGATAGGAGTTTCTGTCAAAATAACCGTGGAACGAGCCTAAACAGAAATAATAAACTTAAACTAATTATTCAGTTATTTTATTAAGTTTATTGTATATCTAAATAAAGAAAATTTCTTTTTTTATTTTATATTTATTATTTTAAATGAACATTTTATTTCATAAATAATCATAAATAATTTTATTTGTGTTGTTAAAAAAATTTGAAGTTTGCCAGTAATTTACCAAAATAAAATAATCTATTATGTTTGTAAAAATTAATGATAACGGCGATGAGATAGGTTGCATATTTTTTTTCAATTGACTAAATGCTTCTTAATTTTTTCTAGATTTTCTGAGAAATAATAATTCCGAAATCGAAATCTATTATTTAGAATAAACTTCCTTCAAAAAACTCTCTCTCTAGTCCTTATCATTTCTGGAATTGTTATTTAATATAAAGATATTTATCACATTCCACATTTTTTTTTCTTTTCCTTAATGTTTATTAGTTCATTAATGTTTCTAGCGGAAATTATAAATACTTGATTCATGAAATAAAATCTGAGTATTTCTGATAAAAAATTTTTTTAAAACAAATAAATCTCATTTATTATTTTATGAACTATATTTGTTTTTATTTCAACTATTCCTTTTCAAATGAACATGGTAATATTAGTTTCACTGACAGTGTCCTATTTTTTGTGCCGCTCACATGGAAACAAAAAGAGAAAAATTGGTTACTGCTTGATTTCACTGATATTACTAAAATACTAAACTTGTAGTAAAAAGTTGAATTCATATGTTTGGCTTCATCATTTCCACTCAATTTACCAGTATCAGTGATTTAAAATCTAAAGATAAATTTAAACTTGAATTAAACTTCACTTTCACTTTTCCATATTTAAGCCAGTTTGATTGAAATATAATAATGAGCAGTTGCAATTAGCTGCGGCGGTAAGATTTTCATATTCTACTCAAGAATTTTTGACGGAAACTTTTTTTCTTTTATGCTATAGCTTAATACATCAAGCTATAAAATAATCAAATATAATAAGGTTGACTCTCCGCTCCTCAGGAGGAAGAAATAAATATGGGGTATGCTGTAGATATCATCTGTATATGTATGAGATGTTCCCCATGAGATTTTCGGGCAAAGCCAATAGAACCAGCCACAATGAAAGTTATTGTAAGGAAGGAAAATTAAGAACTATTCAGAGATCGAATTAGTTCCAAAATCACTGATCTAATTCGAGTTTCACTATATTCAATTAATTATTCTGATTTATTTTGCATTATTTCTTAATTTCTGATTTTATTTCTGATTTTAATCTCTTACTGTTCAATTTTTTCTTTTAAATACTTCATTTATTTTATAAAAATTTTCAAATAGAAGATTAATAAAACAGAAAAAAATTAATTTATAAATTTATAAATTAAATTTATAAATTTATAAATTAAATTTATGAATAATTAAATATTAAATATATTAAATTGTATAAATTATCCGACTTTTGCGTCAAATCATAAAGAATTGCACATATCTTATATATCTTATTTTTTTTTAAGAGTTCTCACCATTACTGGTTAAACTCGCTTTGCTCGCTTGTCGCATTGGGCAATGTGTCAGAGAATCCGTTGGTGATTAGAAATACAGGTGAGTCGTCAGTATCATCCGGATTTTTGCACAAGTTTATTCTTGCAGAAATCGAACCTCTTCAGCATCGGTGTTCCCGATTGAGCAACAGTCATTCTATCCCACTTATATATATATGTTTAACAATTTTTTATTTTTTTTTTCATTTTTATTTCATAATAATTATTTTTATATTTATTTTTTCCTCTCCCCTTAATTGCTTTTTTTCGTTTTTTGTCCTTATTTATGAGAGATATCAAAAATGCTGGTGGATTCTGAGGACCCATCTATATATCTATCCCCAGATGAGTCTATGGTGAAAGAATCAGATGTCTTTAGCGCGGTGTTTGCGCCTTCCAACGTGCGCTGTGGTTATGCGATAATGATAGCTAGAAATGCGTTCTTCCACCTGAGGAAACCTCTATGTAGTCGTCGCGAAATCGCCGTAAAAACGTAAGTTCAAGTCTATAGCTGTAATTCGCTGATCTTACGATATATTTGTGAGACATGGCCAATAAGAATGAAAGATATTGAGAAGCTTTCTGTCTTTGACCATTCATGCCTAAGATATATCTTACGGATTCGGCGAGCCGATAGAATCGCATGATTGCATCCACCTTCGCTCATATACCACCTGCATTAATATTACTATCACTGGTACCGCTGGTTGAGGGCACTTTCTTCATCCACAAGAGTTGACGAAAAGTTGGTCGCACATTTTGCCACTTGTTGAACCTTATGATGGCTGGCATCAAAAGCGAGGAGAGCCAATACCTGGACTGATACAGTCAAGAAAGATTTTGAACGTATAGGAAGACCAGCGATACATAGACATAGCGATACATAGAAAAAAGAATGGCTTCTACTACTACTATCGATGGCGTCGGACCGAACAGCTTGGAGATGTCGTATTCTTGTAGCCAGCGGAGCCAGCCTAATCAGTTATAGTGAAAAACTGTTAGAAGAAGAAGAAAGAATTGTGGTATAGTTTTTACATCAATTTTAATTAATAAAATTGCTTCATCATTTTATAGAATAATTTATTTTTTAAATGGCATGAATATTAATGTATTTCATTATCTTTATTCATCAGAGGCTATTTATTCGATAATTTAAGATAATAGAATTCATTGTTCGTCTCACTGTTAACTTTCATTATCGAAGAAATTATGCGTT
Organism: Dracunculus medinensis; assembly: GCA_900625125.1. Taxonomy (NCBI): domain Eukaryota; kingdom Metazoa; phylum Nematoda; class Chromadorea; order Rhabditida; family Dracunculidae; genus Dracunculus; species Dracunculus medinensis. Next base: position 77,137 of record UYYG01001199.1, on the reverse strand, counting down.
GAACAGAAGAAGCAAATTGCATTTGCTGGCAATTTTAAGAATATGCGTTGAATAGTATTTAAACAAGCGAGGATAACGAGAAATGTCGGAGAATATCTTCAATATGGCTTTGGATTATTTTTTTCTGCAGAAATTTGTGGCAAATCGCAGTTATGCCATTGTTTTTTATTTTTTGTCAAAGCTAGGCTTAGATTCCTCAATTATATTTGATGATATTCAATTATATTTGATAAGCTGAAAACAAATTGCTTACATTTTTTTTAGTTTTTTATAATATTTTTGTAATATTCTACGAGGATTTATCTTTTAAAGGAATCCAGAATTGATCTAATTAATTGAGCCTGATTTATTCCATTTTTCTTTCAGCGGAATTCCGCTATTATTTTTTATTTCTTCTGATTTTTCTAATTCTTCACATCACTTTTATTTATTTATTTATGTATTTTATCAAATGCTGTTGAAAAGTATAGAAAAACAGCATTTTATATTTTATATGAATAAACTTCTGCAGAAATATTTGATGAGCTGAAAACAAATTGCTTACATTTTTTAAAATTTTTTATAATATTATATGAAGCGAGTGCAACTCTATCAATTCTTATCATTAATATTAATGAGAAAAAGGACTCAGTTTCAGTGAGTAATGAAGAAGATTCGATGAGTGAAGAAATTAAATTTATGATAAATACATACATCATAGCTTTCAACCAATAATAGTATTACATCGCCGGAAGAGTTTTTATTTTTATTTGTATAACTTGATGAGTTGAAGTTCCTTAAATAAATGGTACCTTCGAGGGCATTTATTTTTCTTCTAACCAGATTTCTAACCAGTGCTTGGCTGAGGCTCTTCCGCTTGAGAATCGCTTGGATATAATGATGGATTCCCATTATAATCCAGATTTCGTTTTTAATAGCAGATAAAAATGGAAGAATGAAATTTTTGATGGTAACTGAAGTAACATACTCTTCAGTATCATTATCGGTTAATTTGATATCTAATATTTTGATATAATTTAATATTTTGATGCATTACTGTTGCCAGTAATAAAAACGGAAGAATTTGAGCGATCTGTTCCAAGAATATGTGACTTCATTGATGTAATAATCTGCCAAGTTCTACATTTTTTAATGCATCTTTTCAAAAAAATTCCCATTTTTCATTGGTAATTTTCTTCATAATATATTTAGTTTTTTGCAGAATTTGTGAAATTTTATTTTTAACTATCTTGCATTTTATTATTATTATTATTTATTTGATTATTTTCATGATTTAATTTATTTATTTGCTTTACTTATGTAACCTGAAAGGTAAAAAAAATGAAATATTTTTGTTCCATAAGTGAAAAAAAGGTAAATTTTTAGCCTAATGCTAATATTTTTAAGCAAAAGAATAAAATATTTCACTTAGTGAAAATGAAGAATGAAATATTTACTTAGTGAAAATGAAAATGAAAGTTATTCGTGGGAAACACAAATTTTTTCACTAATGACTGTTGCTGATTAAATAATTTCTTCTCGATTACATTTAAGAAATGTAAATATTACAAATTGCCTGCATGTTCATCGGAATTTTGTCGTCATCGCCAGTCCAGTAATAATCGTTCAACATAATCCTTCCAAGAAAAGCATTGATTCTATTTTTCCTATAAGCATTCACTTTTCAAAATTTCTTTCCGAACTCTAAGGAAATTAATGTCATTTTTATAACACTTTCCATTCTTTTATTTTTCGACTTACAAATTTCGTTATATTTCTTGCTTTTAGTTGCTGATTAAATAAATAGGAGTTATTATTATTACTAGTCAGTTCTTCTCCCAAAGCAAACTGCAAGATGAAATTCGAGATTTCTTTTTTTTAAGTTATTAAGGAACTGAAAGGACTTTCCGTAGAAATTTCTGTGCTTTTTCACAGAGACTATTTGAAGAAGATTATGGATATTCAGAAAAACTGCCAAGGCTTTTCATGGCGTCCAGCTCCAATGGTCAAGCTGTAGAAGAATATCGGATTATTGCAACAAATTTCTTTGGTTATCATTTATGATATTTATGCTGTATTTATAGTAACTAGCAAATTTTTTTACGATTCGTAATGATGTCAATATAATCTATTCCTTCAATAAGGAAAACAAAGCGGAACTTCGGAAAAAAGAAAATAGGAATTTTTATTGTTATTTATTTGTTGCTAAAAAATATTTGGTTTAAATATTTTTATGAGAAATTGTAATGTCAGGGCTGTTCAAAGTGTTAGATTTTTTTTAATACAAGAATTATTGGCTATTTCTTCTTTTTCTGCAATTTTTTCAAAACCAATCACCACTTTTGATTTTGCCAAATCCACTACTAAGATAAGTCGTTTGCAGTTAGAAATTCAGTCTCTCTCCAGCATTACAAGGATTCCTCTTTTGATGACAACTTTGTTCTTAACCGGATAGAAAATGCAAGCTTGTCCTTCATTCAAACTCAATACCACTTGGCCATCTCATCTCCACTGGCGATTTCAGCCTTCTTCTTCTAATAACTTTCACCATTACTGGTTAGACTGGCTCCAACGGCTACAAGGTTAAAACTCTTCCAAGCAGCGCGGTCTGATGATGTCAACAGTAATAGAAGCCATTCCTTTTTCCATTAAATCTTCAGTATTACAGTACCTTAGAGTACTCCAGTATTACAGCAATTGTCTTTCAAATTCGATCGATATTTTAGTCAGCAAGATATTAATATGAAAGATGAAGGATAATTTCAAACTGAAATTACTATAAAAATCATCGCATTTAGGTTTACAAAAAAGAAATCAAAGTAATGCTCAATTTTTGGATTGATTTTCTGGTAAAAATTTTTTGTATGAAACATTTTTTGGGTTGAAAAATGCAACAAAAATTATCAGAGAGGTTCACAAATAATGGAGAACACTTTCTCCACCTGGAAAGAATTTTGAGCAAATTAAGTATGCACAAGTCCATATAAACATTCCGTCTGATCGACAAGTCACCAAAGTGATTCTACTCCGACTTATGGTTCACGTGCACAGGGCAAAAAATGTCGAGAAATGCCACTATTTTATACCAAAAATATTAATGCCATAGCTTTGTCTCGAAAAAGTGGTTTCATGAATTTTAAGCATTATTTCAGACAAATAAATGCAAATTTTTTTAACTTTCCTTACAGTATATTGTTTCAATCATTTGCAAGGATTGCAGGCTGAATGGAAGAACAAGAGAAATTTGGTGTCCTACTCGTTAGCAGTTGTAGCTTTCACTCTTTTCTTCACTCTTATTCTTTTAGATTGGTATCAAAGAAGACTGCGACTTTTTAATTGGTTGGTTACCCACGTCTATATATGAAAAATAAAGTGCTTTCAGGAAAAAAATTCTGGGGAGTGATAATTGGTATTTTTTGCATTTTTTGAAACTATTTTCTAGGATTGATCACTACTATTAGTTAGGCTGGCTCCAGTTTGTCAGACCAGACAAGTTTTGCCAGGATGTCGCGTGGCGATATAAGTATATAAATATAAATGTATCGCGTTTTTTGAAGGTCATTTTACTCTTGCAAAATATAGAAGTTTAGCATTTTAGCATCTTTAATCTCCTCCATTGGGCCACTTTAATCCCTCTTTGCTTTTGCTTTCGACAAACTATGCCCATGATGCGTCTATTAGACTTAATTTTTTAAATGATTTTTGAATATTTACTTAATAATATTTGAAATATCCAATTGAAATTTGAACATCTCTTTAAAAAAATTGTTCAAATTTCTTCCCCAAGGCAAAGAAGTTCGCGAAATTGTCAATTATTTTATATTCATTATTTTATGTGTTCATAACCCTGATATTAAAGAAAAAATGGCAATAATAATAATTAGGGCATTAAGATAATGAATAAAAACTGATTATTTTATCCGAGACGAAGAGAATAAATACAAGGATTATAAGACTATAAGGATTTTTTTTGCACTCTTTTTTTCATCAAATTAGTTTCAACGGCAGAAGTTCAAAATTGGTGCAGATCTTATTAATAAATCTGAAAGGAAAGTTCGCAATACAATTTTAATATTCATTTTCAGATACGAGCAGAATATTTCAGATTTAGCTTCAGACTCTAAGCGATGCGCTGTCTATGGGCCTAATATAGTATAATATAGTAATTTTCGACAATGTAGGAGTTAAGAAGTATAATTTTTTTATATATAAGGCTTTTTAAAATTTTTAATTGGTTTAAAAATCATGTAATAACGATTTCATTCTTTCCCTCAAACGAAAATTATTCTTAGATATCTTCGTTTTTTTTGATTCTTCTCTAACTTCTTTGATCTTTTGAAAATAATGGCATAAAATTTAGTAAAATTTGTTCTTTTGGTCAAGAAACGTTACTTTCATTTCTACTTCATTTCTGTTTTATGCATTCCCATAAACATTGGAGTAGACTGAAAGGAAACGAACTCCAATTCGATCAAACTCGATTTATGTCAAAGTTCGGTAAGAAATTACTTCTTGAGTCATTTTTTGACGTAGACTTTATTTTATACTTTTTTACTCCATTCCCCTTCCCATTTAGAAAGTTATTTTTCAGCGATAGACAAATAAGGATTGGAGTTGAAAATGATACAACTATTGCAGTTTTCTTTCTCGAAAAAAGTAAAAAATCAGAGTTTAAAGAATTAAATTTACAGTTTTTACAGTTTTACAATTTTAAAGAATTAAAAATCAGAAAAAGATGGAAAATAAAAAACCATATTACAAAGTAGGGAAAAACTCTACTCACATATTCTATCCATTGCATGAAATTGCATGAATGGAAAAAATGAAAATGTATTGAAAGTTTTCAGAATAAATGTAATTTTAAAACAAGAATTTCAAAATATTTCAAAACATAATATCGTTTTAAAGTGAGGTTCCTAATTTGAAGATATCTTCTTTTAATATCGAATCTGTTTCGGACTTTTGATAGATAATTCGGCTGAAATTAGACTTAACCAGAATGTGAAAAAACCTATAAAAAAATGCATCTCAAATGCTCAATCTCCGCAAAACCCGAAAATCGATTCCGTTGTTCCTGGATCCATGGAGATCGCTCTAGAGATCCGCGAAAAATTCCCGTAGTTTTAGACTAGCATTAACTGCATTTAGACTAAGCATGCCTACCAGATACTGTGGGAAACTGCAAGGTTATTTTTTATTTATAGATCTCTGAATTTTATATTTCATCAAATTCGTTCTTCCATCAAAATTTTTATATAACAATAAATATTTTGAGACCTTTGTCCTGCAATTTGTGACAGTGATGACCAATTATGGTGTAGAATTAATCTATGATCAATATTATCTTTAAAAAATTTCAACGGTAATTGCATCCTTGGATGAAACAAATTTGCATTTTCTTTCACAATTATTTGTTCAAATTTAGTTCGTCAAATAAATCTGATGAATAAAATGAATCAAACTTTGCACCAACTATCCGTTTCCAAGTCAAATTTGCGTTAAAAAATTCTTACCATGAGTATATGAAGACAGTTTGTTTCTAGTTAGCGCTTCTTCATAAGTAATGGTAAGATATTTCAGTTTTTTCCACAAAATTGACGAAAAAAACGATTTTGCAGAAAAAAACATCAGTGGCTTAATATTATTGACTCTTGTTGATAACAACAGAAAGTAGGTCATGTAGTTGCTTCCCATTTTTTTACATCGATATATAATAAATAGTGCTAGTATACATTTTTTTAAAACATGCTAAAAAGCCTGTAAAAAAAATCTTCGATAAATTGTGTATCATTTGAAAACCTCATGCACTCAAGGATTTAATTATTCATTAAAGTTGAATGTTTAGTTCGCAAGAAGAACTGTTTGATTAATAGTTTAGATATTTAAAAATATTTTTAAAAAAATATTTTTCCACATCACGAAAATCATTCAAATTGATGTTTCCTTTGTCAAGAACTTTCAAGAGAAGAAATTGATTAATTAATTAATTAATTAAAGCAGCTTATAGTTATAATATTATATAATATTATAAATTATCACCTTGTCAATTTTACCTTTAAATCATCTTTTAATTTCCAAAACAATAAAAAATAAGGTTGTTTTAAAAAGAATGGATTTAGCGAATCGTTCAAAAAGTAGATGCAAATGCAATTGCGGTAAATGCAATTGCAAATGCAATTGCAGTAAAAGAATAGTAAGAGGAATCTAGCGTAACCTGATCCACGCAATTTAGAATTATGATTATAGGGATAAAATAGCCTAGTGGGTTGTTGCTCAATTGGAAGCGCCGATGCTGAGGTTCGGTTCCCCGCGGAAGTAAGCTTGAATAAAAATCCAGGTTATCCTAGCGATTCATCTGTATTTCTATCGCCAAGGGATATATTGCATAGTGCAACAAGCCAGTAGAGCGAGTTTACCAGTAATGGTGGAGACTCTTAAAAAAAAAAGTATGATTATAAACCAAAAATTATCCAAATCATTCATTGTTGTGTAATTTTCAATTGAAATTTTTACATGACTCTTACTTTTACGTTTATAATTGATTTTTTAAAATAGAAAGTATTTTTTAATATTATTTATGTTATATTATATTATATATTATTTATATTATTAGATTATAATGTATTGTTAAATCAGTCTATTCTTTATTTATTCTTTAATTTGATAAAAGCTATTCAGCAAAAAATAAGTATGCGGCAAAATATTGGTTAACTTTTCATTTCTTTCCGCTGTCACTAAGGTTAGAAATTTTTTTCAGTCAAATCATACGGTAAAAGCTTCCATCAAGAATTTCAAATTAGTATTTATGTTAGATGTCTAATTCAATTTGACGGCCTTAAATGGAAATTCTGCGAAATTTTTTTTTCTAAATAGGCTCGTTCCGCTGGACCAGAAGTGAATCACTTGGAGACAGAAATACTGGTGATTCGCCAGCTTTTTACAAAAAAATAAATTTATTCCTGCAGAAAGTAAAGCACTCCTGTTTAGAAATGAAAGCAATCCTTTTACTGAGCCATTTCTGCCTCTAAGATAAATTTATTTCAGCATGAATTAAACTTGATATTACCAGAGAAAATTTAGAACAAAATCTGAATTGACATTAAATAATATAAATTTTTCACAGTTTGCATTGGCGAATGCTAATTCCGAAAATAGATTTAAGTTCAAGCAAGATTTTCTTATTTCTCACTATCAAAGATCAGTATTATCAATGTTTCACAATTTTGGTACGAATCAATTTAATCGAAATTTATACCTTTTCAGTAATTTAAGAATTCGAATAGATTAGACTAGCAAAAATCTTTCTGAATATTCCTAGTGGATTTCCTAAAGAAATCCTCATTGATTTCTGATTTCTTCAATTCGTTTGGATTTCAAAAAATTTTTTTATTAGAAAATTAATATGGAATCTAATTACATAAATCAGCAAGATCGGTTAAATTAAGTTTATGGACTGATGAGAACCTTATTTTGCTTATAGTTGCATTATTTCAAGGAATTAGCTTAAATCCACGAAGGCAGGTAAAAAATAAGACAAACAATGATTCAACCGTGGTGTTATTAATTAATTGTTTAATTAACGGTGTCACGAATTCTGATATCGCAAAACTCCCACCAAATTCCAAACAAATAAGTATTCAAATAAATGTTTTTCTGTTATGAGTCATTTTGCATTCCTTAGAGTATTTCCCATCAAATTCCCATTTTTTTTTGTTTCTATCTAAAACTCATATCTTTCCTGTTATACAGGAAATGCCTTTCCAATTCACACGCTAATCTTCTAATCAGATCTTAGTTACAGTGCTTGGAATTTTTTATGTAAACCACTCTCACTATCAATGAAATATGAACCCTGTTGTGTTAAATCAGTGTTGTGTTTTTACGGAATAAAAATTGGTGTATCTCGTTTGGTTTACAACTTGTCCAAATCCCAACCTAATACCACTCAATTCGACTCGACTTAACACAACAGTCAAATCGCTGGTGGTATTCAACTACAACATCACTTCACTATATTACAAATTATTGGTGCCCGAGGTGAGGCAACGATGTCAAGTAGCATTATCGCCAGTATTCAACCGCCAAAAACCAGGTTTTCTTAACGAGATAAACTTCCTCGAATTCGAATCTCTGGACCCAAATTCTTCATTAGAGCAACAGGTAATCCTTAACACAACAAGAAAACAAGTACTCGCAGACAAATCTGATAGAATCCAATTATGTGTTAAGGAGCTTGAAGGAGCCTACGACACATGGCTTAAGTATATTTAAACTATCATTGCGACAAAAAAAAGGAAGAAAAAAAAGAAAAGGTTTACGAATATGTTACAAAGGGTAAACATGGACTATTCCGAATAATACATGAGGGGAAAAAAGCGCCGATAATTAATGAGATATAAGGATGACGCCGAGCAAAAACTGGAGCAGTTATTTAAAAGAAAGAGTAAGGAACAGGAAAAATTAATTCCTCCTTCAAACGTTACTGTCAATCTTTCTCAGTTATCCCTACCTATATTCAGTGGTGACCCTAGACAATGCAGAGGACGAAATCACACAAGTGGTAATGATAAATTTAGCGAAGACTATAACACATAATTACGAAGAAAATAAAATCCAATTTATCGAAGCACACCGCTTTAGTAAATGGATTAAAATGATCCGAGTAACTGTCTTGATTCTTCGATTCATTTAAAGGACTTGTAAAAAGACTATACTCTGGCTAAAATCGTTGTCCTTACCAGGAGGCAATATGTCAAAGGACGATTACAATCTAATAGAGTGGTTATTAATCAGACAGGCACAATCACAGAATCACAGAACCTAACGATTGAAGAAATAGAGAATCGGAATCTCTTACAACATAGAAATGATAACTTGTAGAGATCCAACAATCGACTAGAATATTCAGAACTGGACAACGAAAGCAAATATCCCATTTATTTACCAAATAAGGGCGATTTAACTAAACTCATCATTTTGCATCAATATGATAAGTTGTACCATGCTGGTATTGCGCATATCTTACCTGCAATAAGGTAAGATTTTGGATTCCGAAAGGAAGGGCCGCAATAAAATATACGATATCCTCATGCATGGCTTGCAAGCGATGGAGGGCAAAACCCTTCAACTTACCACCAATGCCAAACCCACCAGGATCACGAGTACGACGATCAAGATCATTCGAGCAGGTAGGTTTAGATTATTTGGGCCCTATCGATTAAATCGTCTACCGGGGTAATCAAAAGATGGATCGCCCTCTTCACATGTTTTACAACTAGGGCAGTTCATCTCGAACTGGTTGAAAATTTCTCGCATATTATGAGAAGATTCGTTGCTCGTAGATGTCCAAGGCTGATACTCAGCGACAATGCCAGCCAATTTTAACTAGTATTCAAAAAAAAATGGACGAAAACGCCAATTTCATAGCCCAAAAAGGTAAGATTTGGATAACACAATTCCACGAGCGCCATGGGGAGGTGACGTTTATGAAAGGCTCATTGGACTGACAAAGGTGGCCTTAAGAAGAGCGATAGGTAAAAGACTCCTTACAGAAAGGGAAATGACAAAACTAACTGCAGAAATTGAAGGAATACTGAATACGCGGCCATTAACTTATGCAGAGTTTGACGATTATAGGGTAATACGTCCCATCGATTTCAAAATGAACAAATTAATGGAATTTCAAAAATGATTTAAAAACAAATAAAAATAATTGGTTTCAATAATAATTTCTTTTCTTTTTTTAAAGAATCCTCACCATTACTGATTAAACTCGCCTCACTGGCTAGTTACAGCATCATTAAATATACCAGTCAAGTATGGAAACGAGGAAGAGCAATATACTCCTTACGTATTGAAAACGAAGGATAAACTGGTCAAACATTTGACAAGCATTCTTAAAACACTAGATGTTCTTTGGAATTTATGGAGAGATTATCTCGCAAGTTTAAGAGAACGTCTACAAAAAGACGTACATTCCCCTAGACTCACAGAGCATAGATTACCACAAGTAAACGAAATAATTTTATTGGTGGAGCCTAATATCTCTCGTGGTATATGGAATCTTGCAAGAATAATCAAACTTAACAAAGGTCTGGATGGTTGGACACGAAGTGCCACCATACAACTGCCAAATGGGAAACAATTCGACCGTTCTTTGCCTACTGGAAATCAAAGCATTAATAACAACGATTTCATCAACACAAAGAACTTTTTAGAGGACGATTCTGAGGAATCAATAGCTAGCTGAACTCGAAGCTCCAAAAGAACCGCGTCACATCGTTTGGTTCACAACTTGTTCCAACCTAACACCACTTAATTTGACTCGACTCAACACAAGAGTCAAATCGCTGGTGGTATTTAACTACGACATCACTTCATTATATTATAAATTCACACAAATGGCTTAAGTTCCATCGCAAAATTTCCCTTAAAAAAATTTTTGAAATTTACAATTATGTCAATAATAATAATACCTATGTTAACAACAAATAGCATATTCCTTTCATAAAAAACAATCAACCACTTTCTTTCCAAAATTTTCGCACAAAACTCTTCATAATAAATAAATTTAACACACAACTTTGATAAAATATACTGCATAAGATTATACAGCCATAAATCGCATCCACAGATCCGAAATTCGGCTTAGAGCGAATAAATTGATTCTTGTTTAACATTCTACCTTAACAGTTGATTATTCCGTTATGATCCTTTATTCGAAGAGAAATTTGATCTGTGCTAGTTGCTATTTTTCACTCAAAAAAGCAAGGCTGAACACATCCATTATTTCTAATCCACATTTTCGAGTTATTCTACATATTCCATTTGGAATAGTACTGCTCAAAAAAAACGAAAAAGGGAAACGAAAAGTGTCAACATTCAAAAATTTTTTTAAAATTTCATCTAATTTCGTCTCACCACAAATAAATAAAGAATTTTATTTTTAGGTGATTTCTTCATTTTCTAAGCCTTCACCATTTCTGATTTAACTGGCTTTGTAGACTAATCGAATGAAAGTCTTTCATCATTGTCTCTTGGCAACGGGAAGTGCATCCAAATACCCAGATTTTTCTTCCATTAGATATTCCCCTTAAGCGATTCATTTATATTTATTATCAACATTCTTCAAATATTGATATTTCTGTAAACAAATATTGCAAATCAAGGAGTTTATCTTTTTTAATAAATCTTCAAATATTTGATTTTTCAATAATTCTATGAATAAATAATGAATTAGGCTCAGTTACATTTTTTTTCTTGCAATTCTAAATTCCAATTTTTTATAACATATTATGTCTAAAGACTTCAGAACATGGCGCATCAGTATAAGTTGGAGATAACTGCCTATGATTTTGATCAATTCTACAAATAATTGCTTTGGTTATAGGTTGATCCGTGAAGAAATTTGACTCATAAAAAATTTACGCCATTAGCTTTCTGAGCTAAAATTAAAAGCAGTAGAAATAACAAGAAAATGAATGATTTAATTTAATTTATAATTTTAATTTTGATTTAATTTTTTCAGTCAAAAGCGAAAATATGAAATAGTATTCTAGTATTGTATTGTTGTAGAATATTGCAGAATAAATCTCATTATCTCATTTCTCTTTAATTTGTGAAGCACAATAACTGTAATTTTAAGCCTTCAAATAAATAGATATAAAATATCAAATAAATAGAGAATAGAAAATGATAAAATTAGTTTTCACTTTTATCAGTTTTTTTATTTTTATTAGCTTAATTTTATATTTTAATTCTAATACATTGTAGTATCGATGTCTTGCACCAGTATACTAAAATTGCACCAACACGAATGGTTAATTTTCAAATATAATTAATATAATAATTCGAAAAGTGATAAATAAAAAGTACGATACGAAATAATTTGGCGGAGGAGTGGTTTTGATTTTATTCTTATTAACATATTTATCAAAAACTGAACGGCTTACGGATGAATATAATTAAAGCCAGAAATTTAAAAACAGATCTATTTGATTCTGAGCCAGGTTTCTTTGTTTGATAAATATTGAAAAAAAAAATACTTTAAATTTATTATTTAATAAATTTACTATGCTAATGCTCATTTGTGATTCTTTTTTATACTTTTCTTACCACTTCCTGGAACTTATCTCTCATACCTTTCTAAAATTTGCTTATTGGTTTCTATACCAATTCTTTTGTCGCAATCCTTCAAATCTCCTTTATACTTAATATTATTTGGTAAATAACTTAAAATTCTACAGACCTTTTCGTAAAAGAATTGGTTAAACTAATGGTATAAGGAACTACTTAAACTGGAAATGTTATTATAAAAGAAAAAAAGAAAGCGATTGTGTGAAGGCGCAGTTTCTTTTTAATGAGGTTTTAATTGCTCGAATACTTTAATATTCTTCAAGTTTATTTATTTTTATTATTTCGCAAGCTGGTAAACTGATTTTAGCTGTGGCAAAATAGGCAACGAATGATAGATTGCTGAAATATCTCAAACGAAAAGTCTTCAATAGGAAGGAACACAAAAAATCCACAGTTAACGAATCCCTACTTTGGGAATCGATAAAAATTCATATTGCGACACTAACCTTAATATAGAGGTGCTTAATTTTAATAAAATTGATCTAAAGAGCTCCGTTGAGGCACGAAGTGTGTCAGATACATGAAAAAAAGAACAGGGAAATGAGGGCTATGTAAGAGAAGAGATTCATTAATAACCTATCTATATGTCCTTTATGTTTCCAACGTTTAATTTTCCTATTTACTTTTTATCAACCTGTTTTTCAACATAAAGACCAAGGCAATAGTTGTTATTGTGGCGTTCTTTTTCTTTATCTTAACATTTCCTGACTACTGAAATGAAACCTTCGAGAGCTCCTAATCCAAATGTATGATTATCACGTATAGCCTGAAAAAAAAATTCTATTAATTCCATAATCGATATCAAAATAGGGCTAGGACTTGATTCCAATTCCTGATGTGAGTAATCTTGCTAAAAGCTCGGATGATGCGGCTTATTTGCTGCTTCATAAATGCCATGATCAATAGCATGCAATAATACGAGAAGAAAAATATAAAGCGAAATTGTCTTGAAGAAATAGAATTTCGTAATTTTGCAGTTCTATCAATAGATCATTATATCACAGATATCAAAACATAATTATCAGTATACTTGAGCCACCGTATTACTGTTTTATAACTGTCGTTTTTCTCCAGTGAAAATCCTGATGATGCTGGCGATCCACTTACACTTCTATCACCAACTCCCTCGCAAAAATTTCTTAGCGTATTAATCAGGACTAGTCTAACCAAAAGTGCTAATCACTTATTTACTTTTTCACTTGCAAGATGAAATCATTCGTAATAGCGTGAGGAAAGAAAAATAAGTATCTATTATCTATTATTATTAAAGGACCACGCTTGCTATTTTTGAGCTATGCAGAACTAAAGAGTAGGAAAGGAATAATCCATATCAGATTTCCATCGAAATATATTTCCTATAAAAATTATCACGGTCATTAAAAATGATAATTGCAAGCAGTCGATATTTTCATTTTATATTTTCATTTTTTTTCATATTTTTTTGAAAAAAATTTTTTAAAATTTCAAGTCCATTTTTTATAAGGAAAATTTTGCAAGAAAATAAGTTTTTTAAAATACTCAGTTTTTATTTTCACTGAAGTTTTAAATTTCGATTGAAAATGAAATTATATCATTAAATAACCTAATTTAAAATTTAATGAAGATTACCATCTATGCTTTCTTTTTGAAGGGTCACTAGCTAAGTGCGTTTCGCTGGCTCCCTAAGTTGAACGAATATTCCAAACAAAATTTTTGAAGGCTAAGTACCAAAATGTCTACATCCAAAAATAATTTATCATATAAATAAGTAGGTAAAAGAATTTATCATAAAAAGGCTATAAATAAATCCTTATGTGGGTTTATATGGGTTTTAGTTATAAAATCAATGCAATGCAGTGCAGTTAACTTGACCATTTGAGATTTTTTGGGTAGAAATTAAATTTTATGAATTTTATAAATGAATTTCTTCATCATAATTAAATACAGTGACCTGGTAATTCTTCAGTCCATCAAATAATTTTTTCAGTTTTTTAAATCTTCAAGAATCACAATCTGCATTATTTTCCTTTGTATGCCATATAAATGAGTTATAACTTTAACAAGACTATAATCTCTTCTTAGTCCAAGAAGAAAATAGTATGGCTCAATGATACATTATCATTCCACTGTTTTTAAAAGGAATAAACCCTTCACTAGAAATTCGGTCTCAGCTTTACTTCTAATCCCGAGTGTTCCATTTCTCTTTTCTGGTCAGTGCAACGAGATTAACTGGAGATGTCCAATATAACTAAGCATCCATGGATATTTCGGATATTTAGCAAAATTTTTTGCCATTGGCCAGTAATTGCAAATTCGTAATTTTGATTCAATGATTTTATTTATTATTATAAATATTTTTAACAAAAGAATGTAACATGTATGAGAGTTACGTGTTTTGATCCCATTATTTCTTCGCCATCTCCCAGCCGTTATCCTGGAGGGTATCCATAGAAATTGCCCTCTTCTCCATTATGCCAGTAATTTTCCATCAATTTTCGATAGATTTACTTCAAGTTTTTGCCAATTTACGTCTTTTTCAATTTTATAAATATTCTTAAATTTCAATTATTAGATTTTTTTTTTCTCTTATCAAATTTAATTTCAAATTACTTTTCTCTGTGTCACTAAAATATTCTCCTTCACTTTCTAAAAATTATGTGGGTAAGAAACAGCAGAAATTTTGCTTACACTATTAGCTTTATTCGTCCACTTAATTCCTATAAATACGCTAGTGTCAGTGTATTTAAAATGCTTAATGATATTTTAAGGAATTCAAAAAACTTGATGGTTATAATCTATATAAACTTTTAATATTATCATTTGTTCAGACCAGTGGTCCTCATTCTACAGCGCCTTAATCTAAAATTTCTTTATTCCTTAATAAAACATTTTAACGATTTATAACAATTACGAGACTTATAAAAATTTATTTCTAAGGGAATAATGTTATTAGACGACGAAAAAGCCCGTATCATTATTTATGTATGCGATAAATTACTCATAACTTGTTAAAAAAGCTCTTGCTAATAATATTTTGCATAAATTTTGGTTCAAGCACCAATGTCTTTACTTTTTTCTTAAGATAAATCTAATATTTAACGTATAGAAATTCGTGCCATTTTATATGATACGTATACCATTTTTAAAATTTTTATTTTTTCATTCAATTAAATAGTGTACATACTCAGATTGGTAACTTCAGTATATTTAAATGAGGATCAATCCCATGAATTTAAGATATTGCGTGGTCTATCGTAGAACTCAAATCCGACACCACGACTATCTCGACTTACTGGCTTAGAACCCATAAGTGTTCGTAACACTTCCTGAAAAGGAAATATATATTAAATTAGGGAATAGCGATCAAATAAAGCTTACAGCTGAAAGACTTTTGATTCTGACTATACGAAGAAAAAGAAAAAAAAACTCTAGTCAAATTCCATAAAAGCTTTTCATTTTCAGTAAGATGCGCCATTCAAATTCTATAAAGTAGCATTAATAATATTTATTCAAATTAATAATATTACCTGAATTCGAGTCATTGATTGGGATGGAGCGGCTAAGTCGAGACAAAACTGATGGAAAACAATGAAAGTTATCAAAATTGTTTTTGCAAAAATTTGGTTAAGCATTTTGCCTATAAGAATTCAGCTTATTTTTTTTCAGTTTATGTTTCGAAAAATCAATTTAAAATGTCGAATTTGCCTTTGGTGACAAATTATATTCGAGCCCTTCAAATAGCGAAAATTTCACCTTTTCCGTTTGTATAATAAACAATCCAACAAGCGACCTGCTATTTTTTATGGCAATTAAATATTAATTGACATTTGAATGGCCAACGAAAATCGAAAACTCTAATCGCATAAATTGGAAAATTATGCAAAAAGTTAAATGAGTAGCAAAAATCATTTAAATTACTTTTAAATTACTTTTTCTCCAGGAAATATTTATAGGATACTCTTTATCCAACGCAAAATCTATTATAATTATGCAAAAATCTGCGAAACATAACCTTACATTCCATAAAAAAACAGAAACTAGTCAGCACAACTTTAGATTATACGTGTATATCATTTTCCACGCAAAAACAGATTCACACCTACTCGTATCGTGTGGAAACAGCGCTAAAATTCAACACTGAGTCTCGTGTTTTCTGAAGACTTACAATTTTATTATCATGAAACCTTTGATAATTTAAGATTTCCCTTATATCAATCAAAAACATTGAGGAATATTTAATCTATTAATTTTATCCTTCTTATATCACATTATATTTGAATGAAATCGTCTTTATTTGTATAACATTCAATCAATTTTTTTTTCTGCTCGTTGGAGCAAATAAGGCAATAACTGATGTTATATATAAAAAAAAAGAGAGTAAATGCTTGAAAAAACTGATGTTAGGAACTTTTAAGATATTTATTCATATTCAAGTTAACCCAAATTCTTATAATTTCGAAGTATTTATCCATATTTATATGTGTACTCCTTAAATTTATATTCATACTATGATTAAATATATGACCAGTTTTTGTGGCTAAAAATATTTTAAATGTCATACCGTATGTTTTTTGCGAACAAATCTATCATAAAAAATAAGCTTTGCATTACCTATACTTGTGAAATGAATTCTCTCCAATTCTCTCCAAAGTGTTTTCGTCATTAGGATCAGTCGAACTAGAAATAGTGAGTAAGAAATAGTTCGAATATTGTTAGACAAAATAAGTAAGTGGTTAGCATACATTTCTGGCTAGAGCAATTTCCACTGCAAATACGATTAGAAATTTTTCGTAGGGAATCATCTGATTAGAAATACAGATAGACCATCAGCCAGCCAGCGCTCGGATTCCTTAATGATAGGTTGGTTCCTACCAGAGGCAGAAAAAACCAATGACCTTCGTCACAAATGAAAATATTCGACTATCCCTTCATTGCTGTATTGATAGTGATAATAATCTCAGAAGTAAATAGGTGTACTAAACTGAAGTACCAAAGAAAGAGTCGGGCAACAATTTTCCATCTTAATTTCATTTACTTTAGTAACTTTAGCAACAAATTTTTTACATTTTTTGAAGCTTTCTTTTATAAATATTGGTTATCAGCCTGTAAGAAAGAAATTTTTATCAATATAACACTGCGATATCCTGCAAATCTCTTTAAATTTTTTCTTTTTTAAATAATTAAATAATAAATAAATAAAAATGATTAAATCGTGATTTAATAACTATCTGTTAAAAATTAAAAACATTAAAAATACGGCAATGACTTGGTGAGAAAATAAAACATGTTATCTGCCACTCTTTTTGATATTTTAATTCTATTTATTCAAATAACGAATTAAGAGAACTGATTTAACCAATATTTGTTGCCAATAATAAGCAGCAAAAAATAGGAAATATATTAAAAATTGTCAACACATTAATAAACTGATGTCATGAAAGTAACTTACACGCATATATATTAATATTGTGAAAAACCCTTATTGATATCATATTTACTTTCTCATTTTCATTGACATCGTCTTCATTATTCGCAAAAAATTTTTCAATTCATGCCTCACATTCAAGAAAGTTTTTTGTCAAAATATTAGAAACAACTTTTGATGTATATATATGGAAAGAAAGCAGGACGACTCAACAGTTTATCATCTTGGAAGACGAAGGTTCGCCCATCTCTGATATCATTATAAGACTATCATTAAAAAATTTTGCTGGCGTTGGATGTCAATTACACCTCTAATCAAATGCAAAAATTTTCGTAATAGAAATACGAAGCTGATCTAACTGGAAATGGCAAACGTTAGCCACTTTCTAAGCGATATCTGGAAGGTGAGGAAAAAATGCCGGAATCTCAGTGAAAGATAGCTTAAATTTGTGGATTAAGTATTGTCTGCAATTGAGCTAAACGAGACTTCCAACGAGATGGCTTTGATTTGGGACTGAATTTTTAATTAATTAATTGCATAATAAAAACAACAAATAAATAATAGAAAATCATAATATTAAAGATGTATACTATAAATTGTAGTATTACAGCAATCTCAGTGAAAGAATAAAAAATTATCTTAAAACAACAAATCAAAAAATAACTTCTAAGCCACAAGAGAATGCTTCTTATTTGTAGCTGTAATCTTCTTCTTATTGCATTCTCCAGTTTCATTTGAGATCTGTTATAATGAAATTTTGAGGGGTAAATAGCAAATAGATCAAGTGAAAATTAACGAGAACCTCAGTGTTTCAAAAAAAAGCTTTTAACAAGTTGCAGATATCGAAAATCTTTTTAAAAAAAGAGAAACACCGAAATAGCTAAATTATTGGGAATAAAGTCACAGGAAAAACAACTTTAAGATAATTCGAGAACCAAGTTGATATTTTGCGAATTTATTTTAATTGACATTACTTCACTTTTCAAAATTTCGCTCAACCAAATAAACTTGAAATAAAAATTCTAAGTATTACCGTTGTTATAACTATAACGATCTGATAGAAGAAGCTCAGAAACGCTTTATCCTAATAGTTAGAAGAGGCGACCAAACTAAACATTGTGTATACTATAATTAGATGAAGATAGATAAGTTATATATACTATTTTAGCAACTCGTTGACGTTAATTTTATTACTATTATTCTAACTTCACCAAAGTTTTTTTTGTTGCTTCAACAAATTAGCTCTATAAATGAAAATAAAATGAAATGTAAATAAACATTTAAATGCCGAAAGGTAGCCAGATGCTGTGCTGATCATTTCAGGCATCATAATTCGATTCCAACTCTTGGCAGAATAACCTTTCATTAAAATAACGTGGTGCCTTGGATTCATCGCTACTTCTATCATCGAGTGGTTGACTCCGGTAAAACTACGTTGTGGTACAAAAAACCAGTAGAATGACCACTAACTTACTTACAGTCAAAAGGCAAATGACAAATATATTCTTTCAATTTTTTTCTGTGCATTGTCCTATTTATCTAAATTTCAGCTGAAAAATTGCAAAAAAATCACTTAATTTAATAAAAATCACTTAAATCTTCCTAAATATGTCTTTTTTGTTTTTTTGAATTTTTTTTCATAGATTTCGCAGTTTTTCTTAGACTTAGATGAAGTTTTCTTTTTCAACTCAATTGAACAGAAAAATAGCATTTATTGGTGGAAAGAAATGAACAAAAAATTAAATTAGAAAAATTATGAACATTTGCAATTTTAGAATGTGAATAATAAAAATTAGATTTAAAAAAACATTAATTTTAATAAAAATATAATTTTTTGGCGAATAAAAACAATTTTTTTTTCAATAAAGCTAAAGCACATTTGGAAAGAAGGGATTTCTACATATATTGCCGGAACTTACGCCCCGCGGGATTCTATTTTGCCTTATGCCTTATTGATTTTATTCATTCACACGGAAATTCATCCATTAGAATGATCTTCCTTCAATAATGGATGGATGATGAATGTTTAATTTTAATAGACGACCAGCAAATTAATATATTCGGACATACATTTACAATCAATAGGGTATTATATAATTTTTTAGCAAGGAGCACATGAAAATAAATTAATGCAAGTTCAAGCATCAGTAGCCGTGTTATTACTTCGTATGTTATATTCGTCCTCTAAGTCTAGCAGGAACATTTGAAATATTAAAAGACTAAAATCCTGATGGTGGGAACACATCTGTTCGGGAGTGTTAGTAAAATTATCTCGTCTCATCTTACTAATAATCGCTGTAGCTAGACTAACAAGAAATTCCTCGGCGCTTGACGAAGGTGAACCATGCCATTAAAAGTGAAAACCGGGTAATGTTGGTGGACACACCTCTACGTTTGTCCCAAAATGACTCTCTACCAGATAAGATAAATCGTAAAAGAAAAAACAACCGTGCATCTATAGAAAAAATAATGATGAACGAACAGGATTTATTTATAAGTGAATAAAGATAGTTACAAATTCTATTCTACTTCTAACTAATCATTTAATGAAAAAGCTAAAAAAGCAAGAAAATTAAAGTAAAATTTTTCATGATAAAAGGACATTTTCTTTTTTTTCTAAAAATGATTTTTATTTTTATTTGCATATGAATTTCAAATCTCTTATCTTTTCAATTTTAAATCTCTTTGAAATTTGAATTTGTATATTTGAATTTATCGTATGAATAAAAAATTAAATATACAATTTCTCGCTAAGCTCTGTGATGGCTAATTAAAACCTGGACTATTCAGAAGAGATATAGATTTATATATAGGTTAGGTTTGGAACAGAGTTGCATGGTAAAAAAAAGACTGATAAGAAGATTTCCACACTCTATTGGGAAGCCTTACCAGTAATGTTGCGAGATGTTAGAAAAGGATATTTAATATCCAGTGGAGGTAGAATAAGGAGAATAAGGTTGGATAATCGAGTGGTTTTCGCTCAGATTATCAGATTGCAAGTTCGGACTCGATTTTCAACAAAAGTGATCTATCAGTAAGAAATTCAATTCAGATTAATTCACCAATATATAAGTTGTAAAAAAATTTATGCCAAAATATTGAGTAAAATATTATTGCCTCCAAATGCTCAAATTAAAAAAAAGAATATTTCAATAATTTAAAAATTCAAATTCCTCCTTAAATAATAAAAGTTTTTAACTTCATATATCTCATCTTTTATTAATAAAATCCATTTTTTCATAAGAATTTCTAGATCCTGTGAGCTTGTTTCTACACCACCTTGATTCGGTTTGTTCCACTGACTAATTTTACTAATATGAGACCTTTCGCTAGAAGAACTGCGTAACGTAATTACTATCCGCAACACCTTCTGAATCTTAGGAATAACCTTAGGAAGGGAAATATAAAAATATTATGAAGAAAAAATCTAAAAAGAAGAAAAATTCTAAAACGTTAAAGTTAAGACGAAAGCTGTTTTACAAAAGGGAATCTAATTTTTAAAAATACATTTTTGGCAAATTTATTCATCGCTATTCATTTTTTTATTTACTAAATTTAAAAAAAAATCTCTTACGCACATATGATGGTGTTGTTCATTTGAAATAAGAAGGCAAGCGAGTCTTCTTATTACAATACTTAATTTTCCTCGATGTACGGATCGCCATCATCAACACTTGGAATGGAGTGAATGGTAAATACTGTGGTTTAAAAGATCGATAGATTTTCAAAATATTTCTGCCATCAAAATACATGAAATGAATTTATTGAATTGCCTTTCACCAATGGTGATTGGTGATTTTTGATTTATTTGGAATTTCATGCAATTGATAATAAAATAAAATATTTCTGCAATTTTTGCATAGTATAAAATATAATTTTGTTTATAAGGAATGTATAAAGGATTTATTGGTTTGAAGATCGATTCAGTGCCAAAAATTATAGACCATCTTTTTCCAATAGAATGACAGATGAATAGGTATGAAGGTATGTTTAGTATACTTTTTCTTATGCATTTATTATTTTTAGTTGCATGCTAACTTTCATCAGAGGGCCACGTGAGGATAGAATTGCTAGCGAAATAACAATACACAGATTTAACTTTCAATTATAAGGTTTACTTCCATCAAGCGATAAAAGATTCATATTGTTTATTGAATTATAACAGTTATAACATATCTCAAACTAGGTTTCGTAAACTTTTTACATGAATTTTCCATGTATTTTTGCTAGAAATGACCTGAGGTAAGGATGAAAACCTCCTCGTTAAGACTATCGTCTCTCAGTGGAGAGAGTTCTTTGAACCTAAACTTAATTACGAGGTATCCAGTATCTCGAAGAGTCTTTGGAGCTATGCGATTATAACTTCGATTCACCACGAAATAATCACGAAGTAATTAATAAGCTTATGGCCAAAAAACGGAAAAGATTTGCGAGCTGAACTGTTCAAGTGCTATTCATCTTCTTTTTCACCTTTTACGATACACTTGTGAATTCATTGGAGGAAGGTGCAAATGACATGTGACTGGAGCAAAGCAACTCTCGATTCTCGAGAAAGGTGATAGGACACAATCAATCACCAAAAAATTTTTACTTTAAGAAGGATATTGGGACATATTGGGATAGCAGTTCAAGTATAGGCAACCACCATTACGTTTACGTGTTTTACAGTGTTTTAATGCTGTTTTGACAACAAAATGAAATATTTCTGCAGGAATTTTTCATAGTACGTAATGATTCAATCGATAAGGTAAATCGATAAGGTTTTTCGATTTCCCACAGGGTTGCATATATTATATTATCACAGATATTGTGAAACCTAGCAAAGCCGACGATTTTGCTGCATTTATCACTGTGTTCGCCTCTTTCTATTGGATTTTTCCGATTTATATTGTTTCTGCTTAGTGGAGTTTGGTTAAATTCCACATTAGCGCATAAAGAACCCTCGAAGATTGGTTCAAAAGTTGTATGAACTGTTTAAAAAGTTTGCATTTTTCGCCAGCACTATATTGCATTTTTAAAAGAAATTTTTGGTCCTGCAAAGCATAGATTTATAGCATCGGTGAACTCAGCAACAACCCACCCGTATTTTGTCCATCCTATCCGTCTTTGCTTTCGCCATTCAGTGAATCATTGCCCGATGAAGCCAATCCGAGTTATATCTAATTAAAATTCTATTATTTAAATACAAATAAATATTGTAATTTAAGGTTATCAGATATAAATGAGACCTATTATATAGCTACAGCATACTTCTTGTTCCTGCGAATTACAAATTTACAAATCGATCTCTTCTTGCATTCAAATAAGTTAGAGGTAATGGATTGAAGTTACGCAAACACATTTATAAAAGAGCATAACTCCAATTTTTACTTGCATGTCGTTAACTAATGGATGTGTCACATTCTGATGCTGTTTCTGCACCATCTGTTTTGAACTTTATAAATAAACTAAGCAAAATTACTCATTATTTAAGCACATCCATTTCAATCCATTTTTTCCAGTACAAAAGTTCTTATTCACTTTGTTTCAAATAAATAATACTTTTACTAAATCTTTATCTTCTTTCATAATATTCATTTCATTTTTTTGAAACATTTTTTAAAATTCTGTTTTATGAAAGCACATAACCTTGTTAGCCTTATTTATTTATACTAAATTTTATAATTTAAATAAATAATTTGATTAATTTCCTCTCTAATAGCGTGAATTCACAGACTAAAATCAGATATTCAAAACTGAAACTTCCTGACACCAAATATTAAAAATTTAATAAGTGTATTTGAGATTATAGTTCAGAGTTTGCTATACACCAAAAATTGTTTAGTAAATCTATTTTGTTTATTTATTTACTACTAATGACTAGTAATTTTAAATTTTTTCAGTCATGCAGCTGTTCACTGAAAATATTTATAGATATAAACAACTGGATTAAAGCAAGGAAAATATTAATTATAATTATAGAAAATGGGCAAGATTAATTGTCATTTAAGTTATATTATATTACATATGTATAAAAGATGACTATATGTATAAAATTTTTATTTTCTTGGAGACAGCAAATGCTTTTAAATGCGACATATCCATTTTTGCCTCTTACGTATATACTTCTACGAGCCATTTCAAATTTTTTTTTAAATATGAGTAGAAGTTTTCTAGATAAGAAATTTTTTGAATTATCGCAAGCAAAAAGAGATCACATAAATTTTAAATTTTAATATAGCTAATACTAAGTAATTTTATCGAAAGCCTGAATCACGAGACTAAAGTTAATTTTAGGAAATTTTAGTCGAAAATTAATGTCTATTAAAAAATTACTTACAATAATTAATTTAAAAATAGCGACGAAAAATTTCGTGGCTAATAATAGTCAAAAAGGTGTGAAAATGCATTTCAACAATGATTATTTATTAATTGACCGATTGTTTCTTTTTTCATCTCTGTTTTTTATGAACATTCACCATTTTTGGTTTGACTGGCTCCACTGGATTGGAGGACGAGAGCGCTTCAAAGTCGATGCTCTGATTTCATTAAAAGGTTTACTTTTAAAAAAGCACATATCTACGACAGCTTAATCCTTATAGAATCAACGTATCGCACGAAATGTTCTTTCGCTGTTATTTTAATAATTCAACTAATTGGCATTTATGACTCGAAATGACTAAAAAAATTAAGATATTTAAATATAAAATTTTTGCAATTTACTGTTCTATTATCATTATCATCATTATCGTTATTATTATTATTGAATATATTCATCAATCACTTTTAATAAATGATTTAGAGTGATGGAAATTTCGAATCTTTAAAATGAGAAGAAAGAAGTCAAAAATAAATATACAAATTGGCAATCTCAAATTTTGAGAAAATTTAAAGTTGTTGATTAAATTTTTTAATAAAAACTGCAGACGATACTGTAATGAATAAAACTTCATGGAACGAATATATTTTTTAGAAATTTTTGTAAACAAATAAAATCATCTGTATATATATGTATAAAATTTATATATTATATATTAAATATATATATATTATATATATCAAATTCTATCATTGGTTTGGTTGCTCTGAAATTAAACATTTCCAACCACTAAAGCACTGAAATTTGTCTAATGATAAAACCTTTACTATACAATGATGAAGCTGAAGAATAGAATGATTATTGCTCAGATTATTAAGTGTTTACCATTTCGAATCGTGATTTCGATAAGCTCCTATCTACTCCTCCGATCCAGAAATGATTTGGTAGCAATAATCAATTACCTTTTAAAATTAGCCATCTTGTCTGAACAAATGATGAGTGCTAGCCATCTTTTAACAAGAAAAAAATAAAATAAGGCCATTTAGATAATTTTGTAATAGTTATATCCTAATGTTAACAAAGAACAAACAGCGGAAATAAAAAATTCGCTAAAAATTTTCCAGTATTTTTTTTATTAGCTTTTTTTGCTATATATATATATATATATAAAGGCTAATGATTTAAAAACACAGTTGACTTTAATTATGGAGAAATCTGGCAAAAAAGTGGTTAGCCATTTGACAAAGACAATTGAGACTCCGATAATAGAAAACGAAAGGTTCAAGTAAGAGTTGGAAAATCTTGGGATATCAAATAAAAATAATGAAGATTCCGACAAGTAGAATGCTAAATCATTTTGGATTTAATGAACTGAAATTTTTTGAAACCAACGAAAAGTATTCTAATATTTTGTGACCAATGTTTTTGAAAAATTAATAAATGAAGAAGCAATCTTAGTTGACAAAAGTTGGTTGAAAATAATTTATTTTGATAGATCCTGTTTGGAAGATTTCTAATGGAAGATCTTCAAGAATGATAGGAAATACCGTCTAAGCCCAGTCGATTTACTCAGAAGATAAATTTTCTGTAATTGTAATATTATGCAGAAAGATCTGATCTCAAATATTAGGTGAAAAGATCTGGATGAAGAAGGATCTAACTCAGCAGCGGTTAGAGTTTAATAGGGAATTATATTATATCGAGCGAAGAAATCAACTTAAAAATACTTTTAACGATGAAAATGCAACAAGTTGCAAGCAATCTGAAATTGAGCTGTTGAATCTGTGACTTTAAGAATGACAAAACGGTAATCTTATCCTTATTCGCTAAACTACCTCAGCTTACGGCATTGAACTAAACAAAAATGATCTACTAAACTGTGATAAAAATCTTCTATTTCTTTATTTGAAACAACCAAAGAGCGACAAGCACCATGTGCATGTAGTAATAACGACAAAATAAGGTCAATGAAAAGAAATGTAAGTGAGCAATATATCACATGTTCGCACTCACCTTCGTTCAAATACCATTTGCATTAATAATATTATTTATATTAATAATATTAATAATATTATCACAGAGCGTCGCCTTCGCTGATTAGTTCTCCGCCGTCCATCACAGAAATTGATGCATATTTCGTTACTTGCTAAACCGTATGATGGGTGGCGTCAAAATCGAGGTGGACCAATCAAGACCTGGACTGGTACGGTGAGAAAAAATTTTGAACGTATAGGTGGATCAGCAATGTATGGACTTGGACGATGGAAAAAGGAATAGTTTCCATTAATGTCGACGATGGCGCGCAGCTTGGAAGTGTCTTATAGCCTTTGTAGCCGTTGGAGCAAACCTAACCAATAATGGTGAGAGCTGTTAGAAGAAGAAAAAGTTGAAAATTCTATTGAGGCCATCTTTTAGGAGAAACAGAATCTTTTATTAATTACATATTCTATGATCCGATCTACTAAATGAGAATAAAAAATTTTAGTAATAACAGTCAGTCATAAAGCTAAATGGTTGAAATGGTTGAATCAACTTTGGTGATGTCATGAATAAATAATAAAAATGAATATATAATTAATTAATAATATATAATAAAGCAATGGTGCGATAAACTATCTTGAGGGATCCCTGATTTGGCTGGAACCAAATCTAAAAGATAATCATTGATCATTGATGCTTTGATGTCGGACTCAGGATCAATGTAAATAAAACGAAAGACTTTTCGTCTTATGTGCAAGAAGCTGATAAAATGCCTCTTTTTGTAAATTTGTATTGCCGGTTTAGGAAGTGCCCGATTAGGTTTACTCTAATAGCAAATGGACAGGCAAAAGATGATATTTCAACTCGGATCACGGCAGCTAGAAATGCCTTCTTCCGGTTGACGAAACCGTTATGGAATCGTCGTGAAATCACCATAAAAACGAAAGTTCGCATCTATATTGCCGTGATCCTTTCGATCTCACTATATGGTTCTGAGACATGGACAATGAGAGTGGAGGATATTAAGAAGCTATCTGCCTTTGACCACTCTAAGGTACATATGATTCGTCGAGCGGATAAAATATCACAAGATCGCATCCATCTTCGTTCAAATATCACTTAAATGATATTAAATAACTAATATTTATTAATATAAATAATATTAATAAATAATATTATCATAGAGCGCCGCCTTAGCTGGTTAGGGCACATTCTGTGTCGTCCACCACAGGAGTTAACGCATATTTCGTTATTTGCTAAACTCGTTATTTGCTGTGATGGTTGGCATCAAAAGAGAGATTGTCCAATCAAGACCTGGATTGATATGGTGAGAAAAGATTTTGAAACGCATAGATGGACAACGCATAGATGTATGGACTTAGACGATGGAAAAAGGAATGGCTTCCATTATTATCGACGATGGCATCAGACCACACCGCTTGGAAGCATCTTACCCTTGTAACCGTTGGAGCCAGTCTAACCAATAATGGTGAGAGCTATTAGAAGACGAAGAAGATAGCTTTGATGTCGACCTTTTAAGAAATCTAGTTAATTGATACTATTTTTTATTACCAAGTGATGCTGACCAATCAGATTTAGAAATATTTATAAGGCAGTGGATTTTTCCATGTAAAAACTATACTGATAGGAGGATATCAAATTATTAATATCAAAATGGCTAAACAACTTGTTGCAAATCAGTCTATCCAGTACTCCGCTATCGACTCGCGTTGTGCTGATATATGTAATTGTAAGGATCATAGGTGTTTCCATTTTTATGAATGAGAATTATATGGGACAATTTCCAAATTCTTGGATTTATCGATATTGGGAGCATTAAAATGAGCTTCTTGATTTTTTTTTTAAGAGTACTCACCATTACTGATTAGACTCATTCTTCTGGCTTGTCGCACTAGACAAATATGTTAGGAGGTTCCTTGGTGGCACAGGTACGATGTATAGGTACAGATACGCCAACATCACTACGATTTTTGAGCAGGTCATTCTTGCCTGGATTGTAATTTCAATATTTGGGCTCCACATTGAGCTATTCTATTTTCTTTTGTTAAGCGACACTGCTTCCCGACGAAGAGTGGTGCGTTGGAGGATTCGAGTCCAAGCCACATTTCCCGGTGGCAGTTATGAGCTTCTTGAATTAAGATTATTCATATTCGAAAATCGTGGTATCATTTTATGTTTATCTAAAACTTGATTAATGGGATTTACAGGTTTTGACGTCGTAAGAAAAGACACACTCCGTTCTAATTCTGATAACTCATCTCTTTATTTGTTCCACGGTATAAATAGACTTTGTTTCTGGGATTTCGAATCGTTGTTCTTTGAGATTTCCTCCTATTCCGAAAAACTCTTCTTTATTCTTTACTGCCGTACTATTCAGTAATATTTAAGAAATTTAAAATTTATCAATGTAACCCCTACATCATTGTTTCTCCAAGCACTTCCAGTCCAAATGCTATTTCTAAGATCCAATTACCACCGCAATTTGGCTCGGTCTTTGCTCGGTCCATCTCCGCTTTTTTCAGTCACTGAAAGGAGTTTTGATGGGATATAAGTCAGGAAATTGTTTGAAGATGCATCCGCAGCTGGAAATTCATTATTGCTGCTTCTTTTTTTCGACATTTTCTTTTTTTAACGCCAATATATTTATCGCATTTAAATTAATAAAACTTCCAATTTGCATTATTACAGCCACATTTATACTATTTGCAGTTATAATCATCGAACATTTTTGTTCCTTTCAGTAACTGAATTCTAGCAAAATTGTACGTAAACTTACCGTCACTCTCCTTCAGTAAAGGAATTTTTCACCAATTCTCACCTGGCCAAAGTTGGTAGGACCGCGGCCATAAAACTACACATGCGACCGCCACTTTAACTAATACAGCGCAGATCCTTGTTGACCATTGGGGATCAAAGTTTTGGGAAGGCAAGGAAAGTTTTTGCAGCAAAAGTGATTTGATTTCATTTCGCATCTTTTATAAATTGCTAAAATCGTAAAAGGAGGAGAAGTTTTTGCGTAAATTGAATGGATCTTTCATTTAGTACAGAAATTTGGACGTCTAAAATTCAGGCAATTAAAAATTGCAGTGATTTTGCAAATGGCGAACGTCTCAATTTTGATAATATCACGGTGATTTTTAATGGATATTTTTAATACTTTTCTCCTATAGCGCCAGCGAAAAAAAGAGGTGTGAAAAGAGTAAAGGGGAAAGAATGGAAAAAAGGAAAATTTAGTGCGGAAAATTACATTATTTTTCTAAGTTTCTGTTCTTTTATTCCTTTAATTTTGCAATTTATAATTTTTTTCATTCCTTAAAGTTGAGAAACGGGCGATGATTCATTTAATATTAACCTTATAAGTCATTCTTTCAACAAATTTCTTTAATTTTCTGTTTGCTTAATTTACTAATTTTTAATCCAAAATTTTAGGTCGATAAATTCTTGGAGCGAATTGCGAGGATCCCAATGGACAATCTTCGTTTGTTCTTTCAAGAATTCAGCAAAATTATGTTTGAAGTAAACTCGAAATATGAAGACTATCAGGTTGGTCATATTTTTCAATATAGGATTGAGTATTAGAGAAATGGAATATCTAAAATTTTCTCGAGGTGTTATAAAATGAATGAATTTTTATCAAATGATATTCTTCAACATCAGCGATTTCTTTTCGTTCTACTTCGAATATATACAATGACAGCTGAGGCAATTATAACTCGAAATGATCAATTAATAAATCAATGGGCGAAAACAAACAGAAATAAATTTGGTATTGATGCTGATAATATTCAGTTTTTGACTTTAATATGCTTTCAAGTATCAATAATTTCAAATGGGTTTAAACGGGGAATAAAGCATAATAAATTATAGAGTGATTTAAGAAATTTTATTCCTTTCATTTACGCATAGTTTAAGAATAAAATGATGTATTTAAGAGTTATAAATTATAAAAGTATATAAAAGTATTACTTTGCTTTATTTATTTATTTATTGAAAACCAACCAAGCAGGGCGACAACGCCATATGCTTGTATTAATAATAAAAAAAAACAATAAAATTTAATAATTAGAAAAATAGAAGATATTACAAAAATTAACAGTTTAAAGAGAAAATAAAGAGGAAATTCCAGAATAATATAATATAGTACAATTGGAAGTAACTGTATTATATATAATCGGAGGGTAAAAATCGAGATTTCACACTTCCTACATGATGTGAACTTTTTAAATAATGTCATAAATAATATTATCTAATTTCTAATGATATTATTTAATGATTTTTTTTTAAAGATTAAGGATGACGCACAAGCTATATCATTTGGTAATTTATTCCAGTAATTAATAGTACGAATAAAGAAATCGTAAGTCCTTAGTTTAGTTTTACACGTAGGTTTTAATAATTTTAGCCCATTAGTTCTTATTGGATTCAAATTTAGCGTAAAATTATAGTATTTTGAACAATCTAGTTTAGCGTAACCATACAGAATCATATGAGTTAAATCTCAATTCGACGAACTCTGAGAGAATACAGGTTGTATTGTAGAAATTTTCTTTTATAATTAAAACTGCAATTAGAAGAGAGGCGTCGTATAAAATATTTTTGGAGTACTTCAATCATTTTACTTGATTTACGATAACTCGGGGAGTAACATCTAATACTGTAGTCAAGAAATGGCCGAATGAATGCTTTATATATTTTGATAAGAAAACCTTCAGTTCTTAAATGAACAAAAAATAAAATTTATGTATTAGTATTTTTGAGGATTTCTTTACCATGGTTTTGCAATGAAGCTCGAAATCGAGATTTTTTTCTTTTTTTAACAGGTCTCACTATTACTGGTTAAGCTGGCTTCAACGGTTACAAGAGTAAGACGCTTCCAAAGGGCGCGGTTTGATGCCATCGTCGATAGTAATAGAAACCATTCTTTTTTCCATCGTCTAAGTCCATATATTGCTGGTCTATCTATGCATTCAAAATCTTTTCTCACCGTATCAGTCCAGGTCTTGATTGTCCCATCTCGCTTTCAGCAAAAAAGACTACATCATCAGCATATTCAAGATCTATGATACGATGCTCTGGATTGATTTGGACATCCATTGAGTACCGACAAGCGATGTCCATTACCCAGTCTATCTCATAGTTGAATATCGTGAGGGAAAGGACATAGCCCTGACGGACAGCTGTTCTTATTTCGAAGGAATTTGTCAGCTCCCAATATATAAGACTTGCGCCGATGTGCACTCATAAAATGCTTCTATGAGTCTAATGATCTTCTCTGGAATACCGTCGCATACCATCACCCTCCAAAGCACCTTTCTCTTGAATCAGTTGAATCAATGGCAGCCGCAAAGTCGATGAAACACTTGATAATGGGCTGCAAACATATGAAGCGACGTTTCAAACCCTTCTTAACATAAATATCTGGTCAGCAAAACCATGCCTCGGTGTGAATCCAGCTTGATTAGGGCTATCACCTTTCTTGAGAATTGGGAGTAAAATTGCTTTGCTGCAATCATCTGGTAATATTTCTTTTTCCCATACCAGAGAGTTAAAAGTGTATTATGAATAATTATGGACAACATTTAAAGAGTTCAGTCCGAAGATCATTTTCTCTCAGAGTTTTATTGGCCTTAAGCTTATGGATAACAGATAATATTTCTTCTTTTCTCAGGGGCTCATAGTTGCAAGCATATGGTTCAGCGAACCATCACTTATATCAGGGGCAACGGATGGTGCTTCTTGGTTATGTTTGGCCTCAAAGAATTCTTTCCATCTTATGAGGCGGTTCTTGACTGGCACACCATTGCTGTCCCTTACCATTTCACTAATCGTTTCCTGAATTATAGTTGCTATGAAGAAGGCAGACTAGTTTCTTATTATCGCTTAATCGAGCCGCCGCCTCCATTCTTGAGGCCATGTCACTCCAACAGTGATTTCTCTCCCGCTGTGCTTTCACTGCAAATCTTCGAAGCATCCGGTAGTCAGGATTCATGCTTTGGCAGTCTTTTCAGACAGTTGGACAATTGCTTCCGATACCCAACTATCACACCTTCTACTAGTATGCCCTAGCATGGAAGTGGCTGTCTTTCGAAGGCATTCATTTAGTTTGGACCATTATTCATTTGCCGTTCCAGAAAAGTCATTGATATTTGCATCACTGAGATACTTCAATAATTCACTTTGAAATATGCTTGTTTCCCCCGAATTTTTTAGTTTGAGATATTTTAAGGATCTTGGGGGATCCTGTTTTCTGCGAGCTGTCAGTTTTATGCGGATCTTGGCTCGAACCCTCCACAGTAGGGATGATTATCTAGTACGGAACTCTTCCAACGGTGACTGACTAAGATATAATCAATCTGGTTGAAGTGTTTTTTTGTGTGGGGAATTCCACGTGATTAGATGTTTTCTGCGATGTCGGAAGCAAGTAAAGTTCATATTCGGCATAACGAATATATTTCCCATTGGCGCACTGGTCTCCAATTCCATATTTGCCAATTATATCGCAGCGGTATAACCTACGCATACATTGCAATCTCTTCCGACTATGACTATGGCATATTTTGATAAAGACTTTATTAGCATTTGAATTTCCACATTGAACACATCTGCCGACAGGGTTGGAGTATAGACATTGATTATCGAAGTATTGCAGAACTTACCGCAGAACTGTAAAACGGGCATAGGCCATATGGTTGCTTACCTGTTTCCACCCAATCAAAGCGGAATATCAGATATGACAATCGCTACGCCATTTTGCCCCGAATTATCCGAAGCACCACAGTAATATAGTCAGTACATCTAGCCAGGATTAATAATTAGACCCGAAATAAGGAAGATGGACCTCCGATAAGCAAGCGATATCCACACGAAATTTAGAAAAGGTGTGGATAGTGATCGCTCGATTTGTCCTTAAGCATGTCGTTCCACGCTAATACGCCTTTCTCCACGCATGCATAGAACTGTTCCCCTTGAAAGGTTTCGGACAATTATCCTGACTTGTGGACAGATTTTATTTATAAGCCTTGGGACCGCTTTAAGCCCGGATTGTGCATTTATCGCATGTACCACCAGGCTGGGAGTGTGTCAGGAGAAGCGTACGTTGTATCGAAAATATTTGATCCCTTCACCACAGAGTCACTTGGGGATAGAATGCAGATGGGTCCACAGCAGCCAGCGGAATTTTGTCATAATGGCAGGTTTACTCCTGCCAAAGAAAAAATCAAGATTTTCATCCATGATTATTCCAGGATCAGAAATGTATGAGACTCTACTGGTTATATTACCATTAATAAAAAGATTAGAAAAATCGAAGCCTTCAAACTTAATATGAGGAACGCTACACTTTTTAAAAGAAAGGGTAATTTGCCTGTCATATAGCCAGTTGGTTATTCTGTTAAACTCCTCCTGCAGTGGAGATAGGCTATCTGTTCTACCATGAGAATAATAAATTTTGCAATCAGCATAAAGATAAATAGTAGAATTTAGTACCACATTGTCGATATCATTTATATATAATAGAAAAAGAAATGGAGTATAATTACCTTGGGGAACGCCAAATTTAACAGGTGTTGTGTCAGAAAGAATGTTATTGGAACATACAACTTGGTGACAATCTTTTATGTAATATGATCAGTAACGGGCCCCTGTAATGCCATAACTATAAAGAATGATCAATAATTTTATGGGAAACAGTATCAAAAGCTTTAGCTCAATCTAGGTACCAACTGATGCTGTTTTCATTTTCCATTGTCAGTTGGTGCTGACCAATCGGAAAGGTTTGCCAATATTTGTGAAGAAGTTGACTTTTTACGCAAAAGCCATGTTGATAAGAGGATATGAAATTATTGGCATCAAGATAAGTAAGCAATTTTTTACAAATCAACCTTGCTACCAACGAGTGTTAGGCTAACAGGTCTATAATTAGAACGGTCATAAGTGCTTCCTTTTTTATGAATGGGAATTATATAAGACAATTTCCAAATTTTGGGATTAGGGAAATTTTGGGACATAATATCCATATAAAGTAAAAATAGTGGAAAGCTCATAGAAACTGCACATTTTTTATAAATTGTTTGTGCAATATTATCGGGATCAGGTGAAATGGATGGTTAAGTCTATTTAAGGCATCATAAGCATCCAGTAGTATTATTTCAACTACATCGAGAGAAGTGCAGCGAATTCGATTTACGTTAAAACAAGAAGTATGAGTATTATCGTCAATAAATACAAATTTCTTTTCCTAATATTTATAATTTTATTTTCATTTATAATTTTTGCATTTTTCATCTTTAAATTTTTATTGAAATACTTTATTTTAACCAGATAGTTGTCTTGTAGCAGTATTTGAATTTTTTCAGTATGGATAATATAGCTAAATCTTTCCATTCTTTTTTTTGAAATATTATTTGATTCTTAAAAAATCACCAAAAATCGATATGAAACTTTTTCTATTCTAGTTACTGGATCTTTGCTGGCAGATTTCATAGTTAAAATTATTTCTTTCTCCATTTCTATATCGAATTCGTCAATTTTTGCATTTAATTTAATTAATTTTTGCTAATTATTATATTTTCAGCAACAAATTTCTTTCACGGGGAATAGCTTATCGCTTTTTCTCGAGAAACTTCGAATAATGAGAGAAAATTTGCAAACATTAAAGAATGATATTTTAAATTTAAATTCCGAGTACAGTTCCAGATGTGAAGCTGTTTTTCGCACTTTAACAAAAGTTAGTTTATTAAAATTATTCCATTAAAATTTTTATAAACAAATTATATAGGGTTTTGGGAAAGGTTGGAGAAATGAAGTATCTAAGAAAATAAAGAAAGAATTGAAAAGTTGATTTTCATTTGGTTTCATTAGGGATTGCTGCAGTTTTAGATTTTAACTCATTTGAGTTTTTAGGATTCGGTACTTTATGAAAAATTTGTTCGTTTGTCTCAGATTCAAGAGCGCTTAGATCGTTCACGAGAAATTTCTGTGTTTATGAATAGTATAAAAGAAGTAAAACGGCTTATGGATTCTAAGGAACATGAGACTTTATTCGCTGAATTATCGAAATTTTTGTGCAATAAATTTTCTTCTTTGGTATAATTTCCACTTTTTTTTTTTACTTTTTATTACATTGGTCCATTTTTAAAGATTTATTTGACAGAAATAATATTTTATTGTGAATAAGTGTCTTTTAACTTAATAATTATTAAATCACTGGTTTATTAGTTCTAGGAACCATATGACGACTACAATACGGAAGTGGATAAAATATTAGGAGAAGTTCGTCATTATGTTTCAGTTTCACTTCAAACTTTTTTTGATGCCATTAATTTCCCATTTGAACGGGATATTGACCTTCGTTCAATCGCATCTACTATAAGACAAATTATTATCTTAATAAAATCTGCATGTATTATCGAATCAAAAAGCAAAAATTTGATCATTAATCGGTAAAAACATTTTTTTCATATTATGTCGTTGAATAATTTAAATATAAATTTTTTTTAAGCGAAAAAGTGGTTAATTTATTATTTACTCCACTGAAGAAGCGATTTTATTTTCAT
Organism: Dracunculus medinensis; assembly: GCA_900625125.1. NCBI lineage: Eukaryota > Metazoa > Nematoda > Chromadorea > Rhabditida > Dracunculidae > Dracunculus > Dracunculus medinensis. The sequence goes on along the minus strand of UYYG01001199.1, from coordinate 41,766 downwards.
TTTTATTCTGGTCGCAAAACGGATGATGCCTCTAAGCCAGAGTGGTTTTTCACTCAAATTCTCACTTGGATTAATGCAAATATGGAATTTATTGAATGCATTTCACAAGAAATTTATATTGAAAAGGCAGGTACGTTTATATTTTTATAAATTTTAAACTATATACTTTAAATATCATTTTCCCGACAATTTTTTCTTAAAATAACTTTATAATTTAAATTTATTTATTTTTTCTTCAGTTTTATTACGTAATTGCTATCAGTGAATTTTACTTTATTTAATTAGTTTACAATTTTACAGATCAAAAAGCTGTAGCGAACGATTTTATTGATCAGCTTTTAAGCTTAATTACCGGTAAAGTTCGGATTACTTTAAAAAAAGTTACTGATGAACGATTGCTTTATTCCCATCTGATTGACGAGGCTATTGCCTTCGAAACAGATTTACATGGTATTATATTAATTTCCTTTCATTGCAAAATAAAAGAAAGGTATTTTTTTGCCAATATTTGAAGCCTTTTAATCTTTCGTTTTTTTAAATTAAAACTCTGAAAAAATTTTCGATTGTGGTTATGTGAGCCCTTTGATGATTGGACGAGTCTTATCGATATTCTGCGAGGATTCTTATATCAACCAGTGGCTATTACTTGAACAGGATTGCTGCACTTCGGCCGTTGAAAATTTACTCACATGCCAGGATAAGTGGAGAAATCGCTATATGGATTCATCGGATATTGATTTGGTTGGTGTATTTCTGTCTTTTATGCCACGGTAACGATATTTATATTTTGAAAAAATTTGACTAATTTGTTCGGTACAATTTTATTATTTTTTTCATGCATTTTTCATATGTTTGAATAATTACCTAATAATCGCAAAATTTGTCGATAAGCTAGACAAGGTGAGCCCCATACCTGGTTATAAAACTGTTTATATAAAAATATCAAAATATTTTAGACTACTCCAAATTCATATTGCAATTTTTTCCACTGAATTTCCTTATTTTTCGCTTTATGACGCATAAAATTTCACATAAAATTTCTGTAAACCTCGTTTTCTATAAATATTTATTTCCAGTATCGAGTTTCTGAATGCACGGACCAATTTATTTTATTACTTGAATATTTAACTGCTCGTTATCGTTGGATTGAATCTGTTAAACTACAAACAAGATTTTTAGAACTCCAGGTTGTTATTGTTTATATGGTTATTTTAATGTTTTCATTTGTTCTTCAATTTAATTCAACTCATTATCTTTGCAGATATTGCTCCTTGATGACTTTCGACTACGTTTGGTCCAGATTTTGCAAGAGCTTACTTCTCCTTGGGAAGAACCATTCATTCAAATTTTAAATTCATTGTGGTGATCTTTATCATTCATTTGGATAGGATTTTAGAAGTAAAATTTAGGTTCATGGAGAACAGCTTTATAGGTACATTGCTTATACATTGGATATGTGGAATGATGTGGATGTTTTTATTCGCATTCAGACAAAAGGAAAACATATCTACGGTCGTGGTGTTTTTGATGAAGTGGCTCATATGTATAAACATCTATGGCAGCAACGTTGCAATGATATGGCTTGCGCTTTTTATCAGCAAACTAAAGCTCAGCTTGGTCGTTATGAAAAATTGAATTGGTTAGATATAAATATTTTTAACAACAAGAATATTTTTTCTGTTTTAAAAAGTTTAGGAATTAGCTTGCTTGACAGTGAGGGTGTTCTTCTTCTTCTAACAGCTCTCACCATTACTGGTTAGGCTGGCTGCAACGCTTCCAAGCGGCATGGTCTGATGGAATCGTCGACAGTAATGGAAGCCATTACTTTTTCCATCGTCTAAGTCCATATAGTTGGTCCACCTATACGTTCAAAATCTTTTCTCAGCGTATCAGTCCAGGTGTTGATTGGTCCATCTCGCTTTTGACATCAACCGTCACACGGCAAATAACGAAATATGCGTCAGCTCCTGTGGTGGACGACGGAGAATGTGCCCTAACCAGCGAAGGCGGCGCTCTGTGATAATATTATTTATGCAAGTGGTATTTGAACGAAGGTAGATGCGATTTTGTGGGATTTTATCCGCTCGGCGGACCCGTAATATACCTTAGACAAAAATGGTCAAAGGCAGATAGCTTCTTAATATCCTCCACTCTCATTGGCCATGTCTCAGAACCATATTTTTTCAATGATGATTTCTCGAAAGGTTTCGTCAACGGAAGAACGCATTTCTAGCTGCCGTGATCCGGGCTATAATATCTTCTTTTGCCTGGCCATTTGGCATTAGAGTGGAGCCAAGGTATTTAAAATCGGGCACTTCCTCGACCGGCAATAAATTTACAAAAAGAAGCATTTTAATAACGAAAAGGCTTTTGTATACGCTGACCCTGAGTCCTATTCTTTCTGCAGTTTTTGACACGTTATTTAGCATTATTTGCATTTCGTCATAACTATCAGCAAAAAGGACTACATCATCAATATATTCAAGATCTGTGGTACGATGCTCTGGGTTGGTTTGGACATCCCTTGAGTGCCGGCAAGTGGTATCCATTATCCATTATCCAGTCTGTCTCATAGTTGAATATCGTGAGGGAAAGGACATAGCCCTGACGGACAGCTGTTCTTATTTCGAAGGAATTTGTCAGCTTCCAATATATAAGACTTGCGCCGATGTGCACTCATAAAATGCTTCTATGAGTCTAATGATCTTCTCTGGAACACCGTCGCATACCATCACCCTCCAAAGCGCCTTTCTATCAATTGAATCAACTGAATCAATGGGAGCCGCAAAGTCGATGAAACACGTGGCAGTGGGTAGCAAATATTTGAAGCGACACCCTTTTTAACGTGAATATCTGGTCAGCACAACCGCGCCCTGGTCTGATTCCAGCTTGATTAGGGCGCATCCTGCTGTCTCGCATTTCCATGAGCCTGTTGACTAAAAGGGAAGCAAAAATTTTCGCTGAAACGTCTAGTAGGCTGATTCCTCGATAATTGTTACAGTATGTCCTATCACCTTTTTTGAGAATTGGGAGCAGAATTACTCCAATCATCTGTTAATATTTTTTTTCCCATACTAGAGCGTACATTTATTGAAGGTGTGTTATGAAGGACGATGGACAATATTTAAAGAGTTCAGCCCAAAGATCATCTTCTCCCGGAGCCTTATTGGCCTTAAGTTTGTTGATAACAGATGTTATTTCTTCTTCTGTCGGGGGCTCGCAGTTATAAGCATATGGTTCAGCGAACTGTCAGTTATATCAGGGGCAACAGATGGCGTTTCATGGTTAAGTTTGTCCTCAAAGAATTCTTTCCATTTTATGAGGCGGTTCTTGACCGGCACGCCATTGCTGTCCCTTATCATTTCACTGATTGTTCCCCGAATTATAGTCTATGAAAAAAACAGAATAGTTTCTTATTATCGCTTAATCGAGCCACCGCCTCCATTCTTGAGGCCATGTCACTCCAACAGTGATTTCTCTCCCGCTGTGCTTTCACTGCAAATCTTCGAAGCATCCGATAGTCAGGATTCATGCTTTGGCAGTCTTTTCAGACAGTTGGACAATTGCTTCCGATACCCAACTATCACACCTTCTACTAGTATGCCCTAGCATGGAAGTGGCTGTCTTTCGAAGGCATTCATTTAGTTTGGACCATTATTCATTTGCCGTTCCAGAAAAGTCATTGATATTTGCATCACTGAGATACTTCAATAATTCACTTTGAAATATGCTCACTGCCCCCGAATTTTTTAGTTTGAGATAGTTTAAGGATCTTGAGGGATCCTGTTTTCTGCGGATCTTGGCTCGAACCCTCCACGGTAGGAATGATTATCTAGTACGGAATACGGAACTGTTCCAACGGTGACTGACTAAGATATAATCAATCTGGTTGAAGTGTTTTTTTATCCGGTGAATTCCACGTGACTAGATGTTTTTTGCGATGCCGGAAGCAAGTAAAGTTCATACTCTTCGGCATAACGAAAACGCTTCCCATTGGCGCATCGGTCTCCAATGCCAATTATATCGCAGCGGCATTATGACCTACGCATGCATTCCAATCTCTCCCGACTATGACTATATCATATTTTGATAGAAACTTTGTTACCAGTTGAATTTCCGCATTGAACACATCTGCCGACAGGGTTGGAGCATTGACATAGATTACCGAAATATTGCAGAACTTATCCGTAAAACGGACATAGGCCATACGGTTGCTTACCGGTTTCCACCCAATCAAAGCGGAATGTCAGATATGACAATCGCTACTCCATTTCGCCCCGAGTTATCCGAAGCACCACAGTAATATAGCCAGTACCTCTGTTTCTAGCTAGGATTAATAATCATACCCGATATAAAGAAAATGAATTTCCGATAAGCAAGCGATATCCACACGATATTTAGAAAAGGTGTGGATAGTGATCGCTCGATTTGCAACGTCCATAAGCTGTCGTTCCACGCTGATACGGCTAAAGTCTCGCCACGCTGCAGAAAGCTGTTCCCCTTGATAGGTTTCGAACAATTATCCTGGCTGTGGGCAAATTTTATTTATCAGCCTTGGGATCACTTTAAGCCCGGATTGTACACTTATCGCATGTACCACTATGTTAGGAGTGCGTCAGGAGCAACGGACGCTATATCAAAAAATCCCTTACTTATCCCTCACCCCTACTCCTTACCCCTACCCCTTCACCACACATAGTCACTGGAGGATAAAGATGCAGGTGTTCCCCTGCAGCCACCTGGACAATGAAGGTATTAGAGATTTAAGGGTTCTTATTGTTTATATTAAAAATTTTCTGTTGAAAACGGTTATTTTAAGGACTAAAAAATAATATATTTTCAGGTTCTCTGTAGAATCTACGAAGGCATCGGAAATATCTCCTTCTTTTTTCCCTTTTTTACTTGAAGTACGAAAGCTTCTATCAAAGATTTCGTCAGCGATATCTCCTGATTCTGCAGCTTTGCTTTATCGGTTAATTAATCAGAAAATTGCGGAATGTTTTTTAGAAATAATTAGTTCAACATCCTTTAAGTTAGTTTATGTCTGTCTAAAATTATATATTATGTTTTTGATCAGATTTGATTTTCTAAGATTTATATTATTTTATTATATTTAAGCTGCAATGGTGCCTCACAAATGTTATTTGATATTTCTTCTTCATTAATACCACTGCTGAATTCCTTTTACAATGATGGTTTACATAATCTGAAAGCTTTAGATGAACCGGTATGGTGATTTAATGTTCTTTTTTTCCTTTTGTTTTTCAAATTTTGTACAATCGATTAATCGACTTGTTAAAAGTTGTTTCAAGCTTCAGAGAAATTTAAATATTAATTCTTCAGTTCAGATTGAATTTTTTATTATATTATTTATTATATTATTATTATAAAATATATTTTTTTGCTGGATTCAAATTTGGATTTTTCCAGAAATTCAACGGTGTTATTACTTCATTGCGACTTCTTTCGCTGCCCAAAGCAATATCTTTACTTCTTTTCGATGAATTAAAACGAATTCCTAATGAAATGGCGCCATCAGTCTTAGCTCCGCATAACATATGTGCGATGAGCCGTGACAATGCTTTGAATCTTCTGAAACAAAGATGTGATTTAAACCTTGAAACTGATTTGAAAATTACTTGGTAATGAGTTTCTGCTTTTTATTCTTGCGCATTTGCAAAGTTGATAAGGTTGAAATCAGATTTTTATTTTGATCCTTTTGAGTATTATACACTTGATTACTCTTTTTATTTCAAGGTGTTTTTTTGATCATTCAAATATGATGTTTATTTATTTCCAGTTCTTACGGACCCAGTATTTTCTGTATATCCTCAAATAATACATAATTATAAGTTGATGACCACGACTAGTATTTATTATTGAGATTTAATGTTCATTCTCTGCGCTTCCTCAATAGTTGGCATAAAATGTAATATTATCATCGATGACCAGTGGTTATATGGGTGTATCTTAGCTGAGAGGTGTTTGGAGCAAAAAATGTTAAAAACTATTGTATTTTTTTTAGTGTATGATTGTCGCTTCTCGCAGAATTGTATCACTTGTATTATATTGTTTGTCCTATATTATTATATTACATTGGAAAAGTTGTCATAAAGATTTATATTCAAAGCTTTCATTAAATGATTTTTTAAAATAAATTCACTCCATGTGTACAAGCATGTTTATATATATATATATATATATACTGGTAGTTTATTTCCTTTTGTCCTTGTTGGATGAACCACTGAATGGGATTGGATTCATAGATTTTGAATTGCCTATGATCTGAGAAAAGAATTATTCATGAACAAGAAAAACTGTTTTAAAAAACATCGAAGATTTCTGCACATGGTGTCGTGGGCCGTCGAATTCTGAAACATTTGTATTTCAATACAAACGAAACAAAGCCCCAGTGCCGTTTTTTAGACAAATCAGTTGAAATTGGTTTTATTTGAGTTTACTTGTTTCGCAATTTGCCTAAATTTTATGAGAAATCCTTCAAGACGTCTTAATTTTCCTCGACCTTCAAACTAGGCAACAAAATGTATGAATACATCTATAGCCGAACATTGACTAAAAAGTGTTTAAAATAGAAGGTGAATTTCATATTTTATTTACTAAATTTACTTGTATACATTTGCAAAATAATGTGGGAAATTACTCAAATATTGGTTGGATATGCAAAACCATCAGCTGATTCGAGTTCAATAAATGCATCTGGTTCAGTTACTTTAATCTCAAATGAAACAAGCAAAATCCTCGTAGACTGTGGAAGTCCATGGAATGGCAATGAATTAGCTAAAGGTAAGGACAACTACCATTTTTTGAAATTTTGCAAATTTATTTGAAATTGGGCATTTCTTCAATGGACAAACGAAATCGCCAATTTTTTAGCATTGAATTCAAGATCATTACGCTGTAGCGATATCACTGATGTGGTAATAACTCATGGTCATATCGATCATTGTGGAAATCTGTCGATGTTTCCGAGGGCTACTATCTATATGGACAATGACCAAGCGGAACCAAATGCACTTTACACAAATTTCGAGGTGAATTTTTTAATCATATGTCCCCTTATGTCCTAATTTATGGACGCCTAATAATAATGAAACCAAACCGAAGTCTAAGTCTAACCAAATAGCAAGTATACGCTTCCACTTGCAGGACAATCACCTAATAGCCGATGGTGTGAAGATTTTACGGACTCCTGGGCATACAGATCACGATTTAAGCGTAATTGTCCTTAATTCCAATGAAGAAATTACGGTAGTCGCTGGTAAAACATTACGAAATATTTAAATAGCTAAAGAACTTCATTGTTAGTTTTAGTACATGATTAGTACTTATTATTTGCATTAAGGTGATATATTCGAAGATGACAAAGCTGACGACTGGCAACGAAATAGTAGATATCCGAGTCGACAACAGGAGAGTCGTTTCAGAATACTTCAAGTCGCTAACTGGATTATTCCCGGCCATGGAAAAATCTTTAAAAATATACCTCACGGAATAAATCATTAGCTTCTCAATTTCTGAAAGCATTTTCGCCTTCTGGCGGCAATAAATGATAATAAAATTTAATGGATAACAAATTTTATTACGTTAAGAATTAAATAAAAATTTCAATAACAAATTATAATGAGCATATAAAAAGCGTAGTAAGAGTTTATTACTCAGTAGTTTATTCCTTCACAGTTCGAAATAGAATCAATGCAAAGATTTAAAATATGTTAAATTCATAACGATTTACGGCTGCATAGGCTCTGGTTCTGTCTGCAGATGGAATTAATTAGACTTAATTTTATCAACAAATTAAATATTCTGTTCAAGCGATATTTTTAAAATTTCACTTAATATAAACAGGGTGAGAATTATTTAGGAACTAACCTCAGCTTGAATACCTGCTCGCGGTATTCTATCTATGCGATCCAAATAAGGTTTAACGTCTTCATCATCCATTACTTTGAATGGCGTGTTTTTGCCGACTACGGCTATTGTTGTATTCTGGAAAGTCAATGCAAATCTGTATGAAAATTTAAACAAAAACTGACATTATAAGTGTTATGAAATTTCCTTATTTCGTTGACGATATAATGAATTCTACAAAATCTGCATATTAAAAATTTGCATAATATCATAGAAATCTAATTAATTCTCGTATAATGAACTAACTTTTTGAGAAAGAACATCATCTGTTGGCAAAGTGTCGCGAAGTGCGAAAAGAGCCATTTCGATTAATCGATCCAATGATGCTATAAATAAAGAAATACTTTAAAAATATTTAAAATATTTTTCGATAATATTTCATTTAATCGATAATAGACCAGTATAAAATTCATCCATATTTTTCTCAAGGTAAGTGCGGGCACTTTGGGATCGAGCACCTATTGAACTTGCATACGTTTCAACTACTTCTGCAGACGGATCTGTCTTGACGATATGAGCCCCCTTTTCCTGTAAATCATTTATTATATAACAAAATAATTATCCATATATAACAAAATAATGAATAATTATCCATGATCACCCAAATCATAATGAATTTTACTACTGTGGAAAAAGCAAAAGGGTATATGGATATTATATTTTAGAAACATTGCAGGTAAAGTATAGAATGAGCTTTTTTCATCGAGAAATTATTGGCAAGAAAATGATGCAGCATTCACAATTAAAGGTAAATAATGTTTCAACAGCTTTTATTGACATTTTTTGTTTTCTTAAATCTTTAGGGCAGGCAATTATTTTGTATAAGCATAACCAAAAATGTGAATAATCGAAAAATGAACTCACGTCATAACCGGCGATTATAAAACCAACTCCAAAAGGACGCCTTCCATAATGTTGCGTATTTGCTTGAAGCTCTTAAAGAATAAAAGCGGAAAATTTTTTTTGCAGTTAATAATAAAGATTGCATGAGTTAATGAAAAGTAGTCTTAATAAAAATAAGAAAGACAAATTACTCAATTGAATTCGATCATTAAGAATTTGAATGGGCACAGGTTCTTTATAATCCCATCTCCATGCAGCACATTCAGTCCGTAAATATCGTCTAAAAAACAGCTTAGCAAAAAAGTGCTGAAGAACAATATAACAATATTATTCAAGTATAAGAAGAAAACATACGCCAATATTCTTCCATCGGAAAGAAGACCGGCAATGGATACTCCAGCATGTGTATCGATTTCGTATATCTTCTTCTGATGAGAACATAATTCATTAGCTGCTCGCTATAAAAATAATTTCATTAATAGCCCTAATAAATTTCTCTTTTTACATAATTTTTAATGGAAAAATTAAATTAAATTTCTGGAAAATAAAATAAAACAGATTTTTCTTAACTGTATCAAAATTATATTTATTTGTTTTAAGGGGGAAGAAATAAGGCAACATATTGATCCGAATAAGAGCAAATATCGTAAACTCAATTTTGAACTTCAGCTTTTTGAAGAAAACAATTATTTTGTATAAGCATTGAAGTATAAACTAGGACGTGCTAAAGACCCATCTGCCTTTCCTATGACTTTTCGTCGAAATAATCTCACTTAAGTCAGTAAAACTAGGCAAACCAGCATTGAATACTTTTAAGAACTGCATTAACAAAATCAATTACCATTTACACAAAATTTCCGCAAATTCTGCGGTATATGTGATTAATACATAATTTTGAAAAGTTAGTTAAAAGTAAGTTACTTGCTATAATATTACCATATAAAAAAACCTTAAGAGCAACTAAAACGGCATGGGTATTGCTTTTTATACCAACAGTAGCACTGCCTTGTTTCATTGCTTCCACAGCATAATCCACTTGATGAAGTTTACCCTCAAAAATATACTATTAATAAAAAACTGCTAGTATTATTTTAAAATATTGTCTATTAAATAATCAAAAATTTATTCAAAAAACAATTATAACAAACAACTCTATAAATGCAATTCAATTCTATAAATTCTATAAATTCGATACTAAAAACGATTAACAATTAACTGTTTTCAATTAATCGAATAGGAGTAACATATCTCAGTGGCTCTCATTTCTGAGCGCTGATGCTAGGGTTTCCTCCCAAGTAAATTCATTTTTCAAAAATCCGAATGGTGTTACTTTCATTTGTAATTTTAGGCACTCACTGGGAAGATCCGACCGCTGGAAGACCTAACCAAAAATGGATACTTTTAAAAAAACCATAAATTAAATATTAGTAAAAACTAATCACTATTAAAAATCACCATAAAACTAAAAAACTGATAACTTTTTCATTATCCTTTAATCGAAATAAACAAGTGTATGAATTTTAATACAATGAATTGCACCTGACGTTTTCCCTTTCTTTAATGAGGGAAAATCTATCATTAAAATTAAAATTCTACAGGTGATGGAGATCCATCTCTACCTACAAGCAACATAAAAAATGGTCTTATTCCAACAGTAAGTGGTAGAAGCCAAGGCAAAAATGGTTTAAAGAAAATGAAAAAAAAATATGCTACTAACAAAACAAAGCGCAAATCAGTAATTGAAAGGAATAATTTATTGAAATCAAAACCAATTGAAAATATATTCACCTGAGGGCTCCAAACAGTAACGTCACTGTCATACTGATTACGAAACATTATTTGTAAACAAAACCACAGAGTCCTTTTTTTCTGCAAAAAATAATCGAGCAAAATTAAGCAAAACATTCGATTTCCTTTGGTCATTATTTATTCATTATTTAGTTATTAACTTAATTCAACTTATTTCATTAGATTTTTTTGATGATTTATCGATTTAATTCATTAGCTTTCATTAATATTTGTTACCAAATATTTACAGAGAGAAAATTACCGAACAAGATTAAAATGTGAAAAACATTATGTTATTATGAAAATCTAAAACCAAAAGTAGGTTAGCAAACCCTCCGTTCCTGAATTGAAAGACATATTAACGATCAAGATCCATAAAGCCTAAACATACCAGCAGAATAGGTAAAAATTACCCAAAGCTTAGTGAACAAATATCAAAGAAACTGATGTTAAAAATAAACATGGCCCCACCAAATGCTGGTCCGTTTTACGGCCGCAAAAATATACAAGAATGGACATACGCTTGCTACGTCGAAATTTTTTCTCGGAAATTAACCAGCTGACGAAAATATGAAATCGTTCCATGCATAAATTAGGAATTTCATACTTTCTCCGTTAATTTTAAGCGTAAAATAATCTTATTTCTATGAAACAAAATTTATTTTAAAATAATTTATATAATTTTAAATATGGCAATAAGTTTTAAAAGATAAAAAGATTCAATATGAAGATTTAATATTGATTTATGGAAAAGAAAAGAAAAATTAGCCCAACGAACTATCCAAATTGAAAGGACTTATCGATCTGAGCCATAGTTTTTAAGGTTAATTTGAATAATTTAAATAATAATTTCAACCAATATTTCACAAAAGAAAAGCCATGAGAATTAAATTTTTGCTTTTAATCAATAAAATTTGCCTGATCGCATCGTTTTTATATTCCCTTAAGAATTTTCTTTTGTATTATTCATTTCTCTACGGTCCTTCACCATGCCTTCAATTTTGGAGGAATTAACAGGCAGTAATATTCACCTATGAGCTCCTCCATTGTGATAATTTTTTTCAAGAGTACTCACCATTACCGGTTAAACTCGCCCCACTGGGTTGTCACATTGGGCAAACATGCCAGGGAGTCCTTTGGCGATAGAAGTACAGGTGAGTCGCCAGCATCACTCGCCTCGTGATATAGACCCATCAAAAAAATTTTAATTCGATATTTTTAGATGAGTAATTTACGAAAATGAAAAAATCCAAACCTAATGGCCCAAACTTTAAAATCCCCACTGGAAAGCATCAACAATTATTTATACAATAATTGGAAAAGCACGAGACTGCTATCCTTTTCTTCCTATAATTCTTCAAACAATCATTTCTCTTGAAACGAAAGTTCAAATACGATAATTGGCCGCCATTCCAAAACCACGGTTCATTTTTAAGCTTTGGATGAGATGCTTGTTGTCAGAATTCTTTGGGTTAGAGGTCAAGCTTATTCAATGCTTGTGTAATAACTGGGTGCTTGAACCAATCATAAACCGACTGTGGCCGTGGATTGTAGCATTACTGTAGCAAATGTATCATTACTGAGAATTGTTTTTTGTGATTTTGTTTAGAAAAATTCGCTTGTAGTCTGAGTAAACTGCAGTAATTCTTATGTGCGTTTCTTGCCACCTAGAATCGAGGCACCATTTTTCGTCGACGGGAGTCGCTTTTTATTCAGTTCTCAGCTCCGGTGCTGAAATTCTGCTCCTAGCAGGAACAGACCTGTTCAAAAATCTGAGCGTGGTGGCGATTCACTTGTACTTCTGTCACTAGGGAACTCCCTGATATATTTGTCTAGACCGATTCTTGGATCCTAGTTACACTGGTTTTTATAGTGATTTCTTCTTTAAGGAGATAGAATTCCATGCGTATTCCCAGCAAGCAGATTTCTGCTTTAATGACAAAATTTATCTGGGTAAAAAAATAGAATGGATATATGATAAAATGATCACTTGAAAAAATTTATTCATGAGCTTGTTTTACCAAAAATGACAAGCGCTAACCTTGAACTGATTTGTTCGCTCGTTTGTCATTCATTAAGTTATCAAATTTTCTTATTTTCATTTTCATTCTTATTTTGATTTTTATTTTTTTTATTTTAACAAATTTTAATGTTTTTTTGTCATAAAAATGAAATTTTTTTCTGTTTTCCAGTTTTTGAAATTTTTCTCGGCAGGGTAACATTCATTTGGCCTGAAAAATTTTCAAAAGCAAAGTTTTTGTTTTTATTAATTAATTATCACAAGGATACTTTGTTTTGCATTTTAAATTTTGTCTCTTTTGCCCGAGAAATTATAATTTTTCCTAAATAAAGCAGTTTGCAAATTTTTCAGAAAAAAAGAAATTAGAATTAAAATTTTGAGAATGGTTTTATTTCGATTGTTTCAAGGAAAATTTTCGAGAAATGTATGGATTAATCAAATATGCTTCAGTAGATTTCGCATAAAAGATCTACGAAGCAAATATAAAAATATTAAAGGCAAGACAATCCAAGCAGATAAAAGTGGACTTCGGCCTCGTCGACATCTTTGGCGAGCGTTTGCTTTCGCCATTGGAGTCAGTTTTCTTATTTTCAATTAAGTTTTTACGGCAAACCCTTTGGAATTTATCTTCGGCCTATACGATTCATTTATCATTCGCTTTTATTCCTATAGTTGATTGGTGAATCTGAGGTCTCTTAAATCTTCTAGCCATTATCTACATCTTTTTATTATTATTTATTATTTGCCAGATTTGTCCTTTTTATTCAGCGAAGATATTAGAAGGTAGAATTTATTAACTGAATGTTCAGTAATCGAAAATTTTTAGGTGGGTGCTGTTTCATTCACGATCGCTCCAATAGCTGATTATGAAAGAGCTATAAGAAAAAAATTTAAACACTGGAGGCAGATATCGTCATTTGAACTGTCAGTGTTAGAAAAATTTAAACAAGCGATACAAAATAATTGGTTTGCAGATTTGAGTGATGGAAAAAGATGCCTTTTAACACTTATAGTACTCAATACTGCAGTGTATTTGTTGTGGAAAATTAAACCATTAGAGCCTTTTATGTGGAAATGGTTTACTACTTCATTTTCATCAGGTCTATTTATTTTTGCTTTTGATAATTTTCTTTTTCTAACAGCTCCCACCATTACTAGTTAGGCAGGCTCCTCAAGGGTAAATCGTTTTCGAGCTGCGTGATCTGATGCCATCATGGACAATAATGAAAGCCATTCCTTTTTCCGTCGTCTAAGTCCATATATTGCTGGTTCTCTTGTACAAAATCTTTCTTGACCATGTCAGTCCAGGTTTTGATTGGCCTGCCTCGTTTTTGATGCCATCGCAGAATTTAGCAAGTAACGAGAAATGCGACAACTCTTGTGGTGGACGACGGAGAAGGTGTCCTAACCACCGAAGGCGAAGGCGATGTGATAACGTTGTTAATACAGGTGGTGTTTGAATGAAGGTAGATGTGATTATGTGATATTTTATCCGCTCGACAGATCTGTACCTTAGATATGAATGATCAAAGATAACCTTTTAATCTCCTCTACTCTCGTTAGCCATGTCTCGCAACCTTATAGCTTGATCGAACGAATCGCGGCTATATAGATGTGTTCTTTCGTTTTTATGGTGATTTCGCGATAGCTCCATAAAGATTTCGTCAATCGAAAGAACTCACTTTTAGCTGTCGTTATTTGGGCTTTATTTTCGTTTTTTGCCTTGCTATTCGATATTAGAGTGGATTTAATATATTTCGCACTTCCTTAACCAGAAATGAGTTTATGAGTTTAAAAGAGGCACATCTTTTATCATCTTCTTGCAGATAAGACGAAAAGATTTTCGTTTTATTTATATTGACCCTGAATCCAACTCTTACTGCAGTTTCGGACACGTTATTTAGTATTATTTGCATTCCGTTATAACTATCAGCAAAAAGGACTGCATCATCAGCGTATTTAAGGTCTGTGATACGATGCTCTGGACTAGTTTGGACACCTCAGTGCCGACAAGCGGTGTCCATTATCCAGTCTATCGCATAGTTGAATATTTTGAGAGAAAGGACGCATCCCTAACGGACACCTGTTCTTATTTCGAAGAATTTGTCAGCTCCCCATATACGCAGACTTGCGCCGACGTACGCTCATAAAATGCCTTTATGAGTCGAATGATTTTCTTTGGAACACAGTCGCATTCCATCATTCTCCAAAGCGCCATCCTATCAAATAAATCGAAGGCATCCGCAAAATCGATAAAACACGTGACGGTGTGTTGCAGATATTTGAAGCGATGTTCAACCTTCTTAACGTTCTTATCTAGTCAGCACAACCGCCTCCCCGTCTGAATCTAGCTTGATTAGGGCGTATCGTTACCAAGTTTATTAGGGAAAAAAGAAGCTGAAACGTCTAATATATGCCGATTCCTCAATAATTTTCGCAGTCACCCTTCTTCGGAATTGGGAATAGAATTGCTTTGCTCCAGTTATCTGGTAGTATTTCTTTCTTCCATACCAGAAAATTCATTTATTGAAGGTGCGCTATGAAGAACGATGGACAACATTTGAAGAATTCAGTTCGAAGACCATCTTCTCTTATTCCCTTTAAGCTTATGAATAGCGGAGATTATTTCTTCTTTTGGCGGTTCGCAATTGCAAACGAACGTATGTTTTGGCGAACGTATCAGCTATGTCCTGGTAAATACATGGCGCATCGTGGTTTGGCCTCAAGCCTCAAAAAATTCCTTCCATCTCATGAGGCGATCCTTAATATTCTTAACAGGCACCCCATTGCTCTCACTTACCATTTTTTTCTTCTCTGTGTGATAGCTGAAGAAGGCAGAATAATTTCTTGTTATTATGTCTATTCGAGCCGCCGTCTCCATTCCCTACAAGGCTATGCCACTCCAATAGTGATTTCTGTCTCGCCATGCTCCTGTCAGTTCTTCTAAGCAGTAGCTAGGATCCGCTGACATTCGTGCTTTGGCAGCCTTTTCAAACAGTTGGACAGTTGCTTCCCACACCCAACTAGCACATTTCCTAGTATGCCCTAGCATGGAACTGGCTGACTTTTAGAGACATCCCTTTAGTTTGGACCAACATTCATTTGCCGTTTTAGAAAAGTCATTGATATTTATACCACTGAGGTGCTTCAATGATTCGGTTTGAGATGCACTATCCCGGAGTTTTTTAATTTGAGATAGTTGAACGATCTTGAGGGATGCTATTTCTTGCAAGTTATCAATTTTATGCAGATCTTGGCTCAGATCATAATGTGATCAGATCCATGAATGTTGTCGCTGCAATTGAAACGACTATCTACGCAACTCTTCCATCCAAAATGTGATAAGATGCTATTTATTAAGATGTAATCAATTTGATTGATAAGGAGCTCCACGTGACTAGATGTTTTCTACGATGCCGGAAGCAAGTATTAGCCACAGTTCATGTAAAATTCATGCTCTTCGGCATTACGAAGAAGGCGTTCTCCATTGGCGTACCCAGTCTCATATGCCGTAGTTGCCAATTCGAGGTCATCGCAGCAGCATCATGACTTTGGGCATCCCATTCTCGATTGTGATCATGTCATGTTTCGTCGAGATGTGTTGACAATCAAAGTTCCGCATAGAATTTATCATTATAACTATCATTTGCCAACAAAGTTGGAGCATAGACATTGATGACCGAGATATTTTAGAACTTACCTTTAAAGCGGACATAGATCATACAGTCGCTTACCGATTTCCACTCAATCAAAGCGGTATAGAGAATAGATCTTGTCAGTCATGACGATCGCCACGCCATTTTGCTCCGAGTTATCAGAAACATAACAATAATATAGCCAGTATCTCTGCTTCGAGCCAGGATTAATAATTATTCGAGACCAGAAATAAGGAAGATAGATCTCCGAAAGGAGCCGATATCCACACTGTATTTAGAACAAGTCTTGATAGTGATCGTCTATAAACGTTCTGATGTTCCACGTTGATTTTGTCGTGAAAGTCATCTTGACTCGAAAGAGAAAAGTTTTATTTTCCGTTGAATTATACCAACAATATATTGCAATAGTATAATAATTGGTCAAGGAGACGAGAAGAGTTAAGGAAGAAGGAGAATGACGCGTTGAATTCTGGTTTGAGCGAAAAAAATTGATCTGTGTTCCCATTTGTCGTTCGAACTGATTCTAAACTTATTTTTTTTCCCATATGTAGATTGAGCTATTATGCAAATATTATGCAAATCAAAAAACCATAAAAATTGTATAGAAATTATTATTATTTTTTTTTCAAAGGTACAATTATTTCACAGCTGTATTTAAAATTCGTGAACTCTTTTCGTTATAAATATTAACAAATTAACAGATGTGATTTGAATGATTTGGATATTAAATAGCTCATTATTGTGAAGAGTCCTTTGTTTTTTTGTAATAAATTATTTTGGCTTTTTCCGTTAGAACGGCTAACATCTTGATAGGTTTCGAGCAGTTGTCTTGGGCATATTTATGATCGTTGGGATCGTTTTATACTCAGATTGTATACTTATCGTATGTAGTACTGGAATGGGAATATCATGCGCGAGATGCAGACGGGTACAACTGTATTTAAAATGAATATTTGACTTTTTCACCATAGAGTTATAGGTGGGTCCTCAATAGCCACCCAGATTTTTGGTATTGCAGATTTATTACTGTCGAAGACAAGCATTATATTTTTTTAATATATTAGCATAAGGTGAGCGAAAATTTAAAAAAAATTGAATTTTAGAAAATCAAAAAAAACAATTTTAAGAAAAAAACTTCATACAGAATGTTTATAAGTAATTAATTGATAAAATATCGTCTTTCTGCACCATAGGAATTTTAGCAAGATCATTTCTTCCATATTTACATTGGTTGAATCCTTCCATGTTTACTTTTAATATCAAAATCAGTTTGAACTTTTTTTATTCCAATATTTTTTTTTATTTTTCATTTTAATGAGTCAAACAATAGTATCTCCGATTTAACTGGAGCAAATAAGTGAAAACATAATTATTTAATTTTATTTCTATAGCGAAGATGAAACTATCGTAAATAAATCGTAAATAAATAATTTTAGGAGCTTTATGCTCACCAATGTTATTGAGTGCTTTTTCGCATTTGAATTTAATACATCTCGCACTAAATATGTATGTTTTGTATTCTTTTGGTGGTGCAATAATCGACAGGTTCCTAGGACCAAATCAAGTTCGTAAATTTTCTGATATGATACTTATTAATAATTACTTATTACTTATTAATAAGTAAAAAGAAGTTAACTAAATGGATGTTTATTATTATTAATTAATAATCATTAATTATTATTAATTTTATTAATTATTTATTTTTTTAATTTTATTGTTATTAATTATTATTTATTATTATTCCTATTAATGTCAATGATAAATAATTTTTAGTATGGAAAATGAGTTTTCTTATTAAATTATTTATTAATTCTTTTTTTTATTGTTTGTTAACCTTTACCACGAGAAAAAATAAAAAGCAAAGAAGTTAAACTAGAAGAAAATTGTTAATTAGATAACAATGTCATTAAAAAGTTTAAATTCTAAAAAAAAGGTTTCTGAAAATTTGAGAATTTTTTTTTTGAAATTATTGTCAAGATTCTTAAATAACGATTGATTGATTTATAATAATAAGGCTTATAATGATGAAAAACATTTTTAGTTTGCAGCATTTTATTTAACGTCAGCGGCTGTATCTTCATTTACAAGCATACTCCATAAATGTATTACTCGATCTCCTATTCGAGCTCTTGGCGCTGTATGTTTTTTCGAATATGTTAAATGTAAAAGTCAATGTTAAGTGTTAAAAATTTCTCAAATCAAAGTGTAATTGACAAGCATGTCTTATAAATTTACTGTTGATATTTAGAGTGGTGCCATATTAGCATTGTTAATTTACACTTGCGCTCTTGTTCCGGGGTCACGTTTGCAATTCGTATTTCTACCAACATTCGACTTTTCTGCTCAGTCAGCAATAATTGCTTTGATATTATTCGATTTAGCTGGGATTTTATTCAAATTTCGATTATTTGATCATGCTGCACATCTCGGTGGAAGTCTTTTCGGACTGTATGTTTTTTTTTTACATACCAAATTTATACATACTTCAGAAAATTTTCTCCATTAAGTAATTAATTTTCAGATTTTATGCATTTTATGGTGAACATATTTTTTGGCGAATTTATGGTGCAAAAGTTGTAAAATTTTATAAAGAGATTGGTCGATTGTGACTTGTTGCAATGGTCTTCCATTCAACTTTAGTGTAATTCATATTCATTCTCAATGATCTTTATTTTCCAAGATTCTTAAAAATTTTATCTAAGATTATTATGTATAGAAAAATAAGTCGTTTATTTTATTTCATCATCCGCTTAAACTATGATTTCATTGATTTTTTATTTAAAAAATACATTGCTTAAGGAATTTGACATATTTACGACATGTCATCTATTTTTAGGCTTTTTTTAAACAGGTTTTTTAAGGGTCCAAATATAAGATATAGCAATATTGATATTTCTATGTTTTACCAAAATTTAAAATTCTTTATCACATATAAATATTTAATATTTGTATAAATATAGGAACAACAAATAAAAAAACATAAAAATACATAGAAAATCGTTTTTGTTACACATTAAATTCAGCAAATTTATGTAGATTTATAGAACTATCTCATCAAAGATAATGCAATATGTCCAAATAATACATAAATATGTTGCCTTTCACCAAAATTGCTGAACAACTCAGGTAGGTTTTACGTTTCAAGTTTATCAACAACATGAGGTCGGTAAGCATATAGATTTCTGTTTTCGAGTGCGATGGAAGAATTTTTATTCGCGGGTTTGTCATCTTTTATTTCTCTAGATGGCTACTGATATTTCACTGCATTTTTGGGATATAATACTTTTTTGAATTCCTTTTCTCAGGTTTCATTAAGTAGCAGTGTTAAAGATAGAATTTTTCTCAGCAGGTCAACACTCTAAGAGAAGTTTAGAGTATCAATGGCGAATTTCCCACAGCACTTTTTTCTTTTTTTAATTATAATTATGATATATTATGATATCATAATTATTTTCATTTAAATTTTAAATTCTTATATATTTATTAATTTTTTAATTGTAATGTCATAATTACCTTAAAAGCTTTTAATTTTTCTAGATTCTGAAGAGGTCGGTCAGCTGATCCTTCAATTCCTCAGGTGGCAATATTATGACTCTGTTTTCTCGTGACTTCTGAGCAAAGAATTTCTAAGAACCCAATGAAGAGATACAATGATAGAAATGGTAGTGTTCTTTGCATACAAGCTTGTGACTTTATTTCCATGCTTGGTTATTAAATTTCAATTAAAGAAATTTTATCGTTAATTCTCCAAGAAAACCTATTAACTGAGAAAACTGAAGATAAGTGAGAATATCAAGTAATCAAATATAATGTCGGATAGAATGGCTTAATGGGTTGTTGTTCTATCTCGGGAGCGCCGATGTTGAGTTTCCAGACAGCAGTAAATTTGTTCCCAAGAATACGCAACTCTGCTGGCGACTCATTTGTACTTCCATTATTAAGTAATTCTTTAGCAAATTTGCTGGGTTCGATAAATCAGTATGCCAGCCTAACCAGAAATGGTTCTTATTTCAAATTAAAAGTCAATTATTTGTTATGACTTATGCGAGATTGCTTTTCTCTTTAAAACGATTAATTACAATATCATAATTAGCTTAAAAGCTAATTTTTTTTATCTTAAATCAGCAGAGCGAATAGAATTTACTATTATTAGAAGAAAAAAATTAAATGAGGGATTTACTAATAGTAATAGCGGAATGCGAACGTTTAACTCTCAGTACGATACACTTCGCAAGGCAATTTCAGCCAACAAACGACACTCCAGAACTTCAAAAAAATATTTTGAAAACAATTTAAGCCAAATCATTAATTTCTTTATTCTTTATTTCTTTATTTATTCATAACTCTTCGTTCTATTTGGTTCATTTTTTTAAGTTCCTCTTTTATTGGATTCGCTTTCCAATAAAATTAGAGATTGATGATTTGAAATTATAAAAATTTCACTCATGTGTGACTTCCTTAAATCATTTGAATATGATCCAAAAACGATGCTCAAATTGCGCGGTGCAAGGTCCAAATAATTAGTAGTATGAATAAAACAATTTTAAGATAAACAATAACAATAATAATAACAATAATAAAACAGTTTTGAATTTTAATTCTAGAAATAGTTCTAAAAATCTTTAATTCTAATTGTTTATCATCGTAATACTAATAATTCGTAATGAGAGATTTATCAGGATTTAGATAATCTTTGATTTAGATTTTGATTAGAGATTTAGATTGAAATTTACAGGGTTAACTTCATTGCATTCAGAGAAGAGACAAGCATTATCCATTTGGTTTGTTGCATAGTTATATTTAATAGGGCTTCCATTTCATATTTAAAAAATCTAAAGAATTAATCTTTTGGAAAAATTCTTTGCCAGAAATCTAGTAAAAAGATCGAAAGGAAGATTCTCATCATTATTAAAGCTATAAGCAAATTTCATGTCACATATTATAGTCGAATGTTAGAATTTACAAATATTCAAGAATCGAAACGGATTATCCATTACAACGAAATATTTCTTTTTCTTCTAACGGCTATTACTGGTTATGTTGATTCCTTGGCTATAACGTAAGATGTTTTCGAGCTGTCCGGTTCGACGCCATCGCTGACAGAAATAGAAACCATTCCCTTTTCTACCGTCTAAGTTCATATATCGCTGGTACACTTTCAAAATCTTTCCTATTGTATCAGTCCAAATTTTGATTAACCATCTTGGCTTTCACAGGGTTAGGAAATAGTAAAATAGTTAAATTTTCTCCTGTGGGAGAAATTTTTTTTCCCAAGTTTTTTTCGACGACGAAGAACGTACCTTCACTAGCGAAAGTGGATGCAATCTTCTTCTTCTAACAGCATTACTGGTTAGGCTGGTTCCAATGGTTACAAAGGTAAGACGCTTCCTAGCGGCGCGGTCTGATGATATCGTCAACAGTAAAGGAAGCCATTCCTTTTTCCATCGTTTAAGTCCATATATTGCTGGTCCACCTATACGTTCAAAATCTTTTATGCAAATATCTGAAGTAATGTTCTAACACCTTTCTTAACGTGAATATCTGGTCAGCATAACTACGCCCCGGTTTGAATCCATCTTGATTAGGGTGCATCTTGCTGTCCCGTATTTCCATAAGTCTGTTGAGTAAAAGGGAAGCAAAAATTTTTACGGAGATGTCAACTAGGCTGATTCCTCGATACAGAATTGCTTTGCTCCAATCATCTGGTAATATTTCTTTTTTCCATACTAATGAGTATATTTGTTGAAGGTGCGTTATGAAGAACGATGGACAGCACTTGAAAAGCTCAGCCCGAAGACCATCTTCTTCTGGAGTTTTGTTGGCCTTAAGCTTATGGATAATTGAAATTATTTCTTCTTCTGTTGGAGGCTTGGAAGCGTATGCTTCGGCAAACGTATCAGCTATATCAGGGGCAACGCGTTTAAGGTCTTAAGATGGCGCTTCATGGTTAAGTTTAGCCTCAAAGAAATTATTTCTTCTTATTTTATGAGGCGATTCTTAATAGCTTTGAGTATCAGTACGCCATTACTGTCTCTTACGATTTCATTGATCGTTCCCCGAGTCATAGTGGATGCAATCATATGAGGTTTTATCCGCCTGGCGGATCCGCAAAATATATCTTAGATATGAGTGGTCAAAGTAAGATAACTTCTTAATATCCTCCATCCTATCAGCTATGTCTCGCAGACATATAGCAAAATTAAGCAAATAAATGGATCTGGACCTTCGCTGTGACGACTCCATAAAGGTTTCGTCAATCAGAAGGACGCATTTATAGCTATAGTTGTCCGTACCTCGATAATTAACACAATACAACCTATCATCTTTTTCGAGAATTGGCGGCAAAATTGCTTTGTCATGGGCCAATAAAACTGCAGTCGTCTGGTACTATTGCTTTCTTCCATACCACAGATTACATTTATTGAAGGAATTTTATGAAGATCGATGGACGAATTAAGCCTGGAATTTAGCAAAGAATAAAGCCTGAATCTTCTTCGGTAGTTTTATTGGCCTTAAATTTAATAAATAATAGATTATTTCCTCTTCTGTTGGCGTTCTGTTGGTTTGCATTTATAAACTTATGGTTCGATGAGCGAATTAGCTATATCCGAAACAATAGATGGTGCACCTTGGTTAAGTTTGATTCCTTCCTTATGGCTCAATCCATATTAGCATTAACGGGCACATTATTATTCTACCGTATCATTTCACTGATCGTCCTCCGAATTATAATTGCTTTGTGAAAAAGGCTGAATAGTTCCACATTGTCGCCTAAAGCCGCCGACTCTATTTGCAAAGCCATATCACTCCAAAAGCGATCCCCGCCGTACTCCTGTCGTTGTAATGTCAAGATCTCTCGACATTTGTGCTTTGGCAGCCTTTCCCAGAAAGTTGGATAAACCTCCATTACTTCCGATACGCAGCTATAGAGCATTTTCTACTAAAAGGAATTTCACGTGCCTTCTCCGACACCGGAAACAAAAAGTTCATGACAAAAAGTTCGGCGGAAACTTTCTCCATTGGCGCACCGCATCCCCAATATCCTGCTCATCAATTTCGGATTCACCGTGCTGCACTGCAATCAGCGTAAGCATTCCAGTCTCCTCCAATTATAATAAGAGATGTTGATAATTGAAATTCCGTCTATAAAACCTATCGTTATCATTACGTAGAACCTATCATCATTGTCACTACAATATATATAGTGATGACAAAATATTGCCAA
Source organism: Dracunculus medinensis (assembly GCA_900625125.1). Classification (NCBI taxonomy): domain Eukaryota; kingdom Metazoa; phylum Nematoda; class Chromadorea; order Rhabditida; family Dracunculidae; genus Dracunculus; species Dracunculus medinensis. The sequence goes on along the minus strand of UYYG01001199.1, from coordinate 18,305 downwards.
CATTTAAAATATAAATATAATTTTCATAATTTCATATATTTTCATAAAAATTAAAATGAAATAACTATAAAATAATAAAATTATAATTAATTACCGAAGATTTTTTTATCATATACATGTGGTTACATTTATTTGTTAAACATTAAACATTTATTTGTTAAACAATAACATTTGGCGTTTAATTTTAGGCAGAATGCAACAGCAATTGGCTGATCAAAAGATTTAAATATGAAGCAAAATATAAGTACACCTTTATTAATTCTATAGCTCAATTTTAAATTAAAAATTATTAAATTTTAAATGTTATGGAAATATTTCAAAAGTTGGACAGATTATTACAAACAAGCCACAATTTAGCCTGTTAAATGGAGATCAGTTACATCACTGAGAGATGGAGGAGTATTGTGGTAGAAGGCGCAAAAGAAAATTTTGAAATCAATTTGAGTCAATAATACCCCACACTTATTAATGGAGAAAGTAATTCGCATTTCTTAAGAGCGAATTAACTAGATAAATGAGATAGAGGTGGAACGGAAGTGTCTTATTACAGAACAAGCGAACAAATTTTGCCGCCATATTTATAAAGACAAATAGTAGATTTTTGACCAATTTAATGATAACAAAAAAGCCGAGAATCAAACAGTTACCTGTATTCTAAATGGCAAATTTGAAAAAGATTAGTTATAATACAATTATTGATTATTATCAAGTGCATACTAATAAACCTCCAGTAATTCTTATCATCGTTTCTAATGATTTATGTGAATTTTTTAAGATTTTCTTTTCTAAAATTATCTTTTAAGTCGAAAATATTTGAATATATTTTGAATATATTAATATATTTATACCTTGCACAAACACTTACCTACGATTCCATTCTTATTTTATCTGCTATAGCTATAGTTAATCATATAATTGTTTAACAATTATATTATTTGAAAGATCTACGAGGAAGATTTAAATTTTTTTGAATAAAAATGGAGTCCAAATATTGATATTTTTATAAATTGTAATAAAATCAAAAATCTTAAGCAAACATTTTATATTTTACATATATATTAGTAATAAATATTAGCAATTTAATGAATATAATTTTTGATCAGAAAATCTGCAAAAACTTGCCGGATTTCAACAAACGCAGTCAGATAATATTTTACAATCAGATAGTAATCACATAATCAGACAATACCTATTCATTGCTTTCCATTTAACCAAAATTGATGAATTAACAACAGCAGGTTTCATTAATGTTGGCGATGTGAATGACGTGGATAGCCAGGTGGATTTTTACGTTTGCGAGGGTTATAAGAATTTCTATCCTTCGGAATCTGGCCACCTTCTCGACTATCGAAATTGGAATTTCTATTCTTGTAGCTAAACATACAATATTGCATGAAAAATTTAGGTACAATGAAAGATAAATTTAGCAAAATCCAACAAATCAAAATATTTGCTTGTAAAAATTTTTGAAAAAAATTTCTTGAAGACCCAGAATTTTGATCACCTAACCGAAAATTAATAAATAACCATTAACGTGGAAATTTGAAGTTAAAAAGGTGAAAAAACTGGAAAATTGAAAAAAAATGGAAATTGAAAAAATCACAACTTTCCACGATAATTGGGTACGACAATTGGTTCCATAGTGTCATTCACTATTTCAGCGTACAACTTGTTCTCATAAAAACTTTTTGAATTATTTCTTGAAAATTGAAAATTATTAATTGAAATGTAAAGAAAGCCAATTAACTGCAAGAATAAAGCATATAAATTGTAAAATGAAAATTTTAGAATTTTTAGAATTTGACAAGCGAAATCTTAAAGAAAGGATAAAATAATGAATACCACTGTATAGCGATCAGCGAACAACTTATCATAGACATTTTCTAATCTTTTTTCCACGAATTCTGAAAAATCAAATTTCTCCGAAGTGCTTTCGTTTTTTCGATCTAAAATCACAAAAGAAATTTTATTAAAAAAAACATTCGCCATCCAAAAAAACTGAACGCGTATGACAAAAATATTCACTTATTTTATAAAAGCTGAATGAAAATCTCCTTACCTTTTTTTAGCACAGAGTTCATTTTGCTATTTTCAGTATGATTATAACTCTGAGTTGCCATTTACGAGGTCTGTAAACGGAAAAATTCAAAGAATATATGTGGAAACAATTATGAAAGATATATGTGTGGAAACAATTCTACAAGAAAGTACAATTTTCATGTTAATTTTTATATTTTTATACTTTATTACTCAAGTTTTTTAAGCTTTTTTCATAAGCTTTTATTTCGGGTATAACTAAAAATTTAAAAAAGGAATATGAGATAAATGATGCGATAAACTCGTGAAATTCATAATCACAAGATTAAAATGAATTTTATTGAAACGGATCAACAAGAACAACTGCTTAAAGAAAGAGGAAATGTATCGGTTCTCCGACACTATCACAAGTTAGACCTATATATTATAAATTTTCATTATTTTCAAGAATCAGTATGACAATATAACATCGATATTGCAAGACGTTATAAACAGACTGGGTATAATGTTGAACACTGCTCGATAACTCGATAACCACTACATCGAAAAGAATAATGAATAACAATTTTTGTTAGCAATTTTTCATAACACACCCATAATTCGACCATTTGTATATCACAGTTATAAGCAATCAAGCAAAAAAACGATATAATAAAATCATGCTAGTTCATCAAAAAAACTTTTTTGAAATTTTAAATATTATTTTCTAAATTCAATCAAACCACTCCTTCTTTAAGAAAAAGTGGAGATTACACGAAAATAATTCAAAAAATAAGAAAAATAATTTGTTTATAGAAAATAGTTTAGATCTATAAACAGTTTTATTTTTTCTACTGACGACCGTGGAAGAGTGAAACTATTCTAAGCAATTTCTGGAAAATTCTGTAATTCTGTAATATTTTTGTATTCTGAATCTTCTTCAATTTCCTGAAATTAAGTGAAAATACTGAAGACTATTACGAACATGATAAAACTAAAAATTCAAAAAAATTACGAATGATTCCAACCAAAAAAAATAGCAACCCTGTAATTCTTCCATTATCATTAATAATCTTAATAATCATAATCTCCACTATAAGCAACAATCTAGATTAAGAAATGAACCTCGTTGCGTAAACAGCAAGATGGATCAATATTCTCATCGACATTCATCGAAAATTTGGCAGTGAACAATTTATAATAGCCCATCGTGATCAATATCCCCATATATTTTAGCAAAAACTTAGCAACAACAATTTATGATGGGCTGCCATCATCACTACTCGAACTACTGCTAGAATCTGAGCTCATTTGCTCAATAGCAGGCTCAATAGACGGCATATTTATGTTGCTTTTATTTCCTATAGTGTATGCAGATGATGGACTGGAAATTCGAGGACTATTTCCAGACTGTCGTCGTTGCAAAAATGCTGGACCACCAACTCTTGGCGATGTCAACCCACTACCACGACTACCACGACCACGAGGTGATGCCGACTGCTGAGTAAATGATCCTCGTGGACTCCATGACCTGAATTTCTGACTGAAACTTAATAACAATGGAACGATAGAAAATTAAAAATTTTACTAATAAGTAAGAAGAGAAGATAAAAAACTCGAGAATTAAATATTTCAGTTCACAATTACTTAATTACTTTCCATCTTTCAGTTATCAAATTATAAATTATATTTATCATGTGAATATCAAGAAACGTTGCGCAACCTTTGCTGCATGGAGGCAGAATATGATACCATTGGTGATCCACGACTAGAACCTCGTAATATTGTCTGGGAATTTGACGGCTGTCTAAGAAGCGATAATGTAGCCGCAGATGTTGCTGCTGGCGCAGTTATTCGAGGTACTGCTAATGAAGATAGTCGGAAATCTATCTTAAAAAGTTAAAAAATAAAAAAACAAAAAAATGACTTGGATTTAATTTCCACTTGGCAAAAATGACTATCCTTTCACTGTATCTATTGAGAAAAAAACAAAATTTAAATTTCTTTTGTTTAGCATTTTCGGAAAATAAATGATAAATGATGAATGAGTCAATCGATGAAACAACTGGACAAAAAATAGGAAATTGCATCAGCTGCATCGTATTCTTATTATAATGATATATTGTTACTTGTTTTTTGATGAATAAAAAGATTTGATTCGAAAAATGATTCATTGTTTAATTAAACTGTTAAACTGATCAAGCAAATAATGAATATAAATATAATAGTGTAGAAAGAACGAACTTCAGTAGGAAATGGTCGAGAAGGATCACCAAGCTGCCAATGGAGTGGTGCAGCAATAGAATATGACTTACTGATTTGATTAGCGAATCGGATTATTTGCTCGCTATTCACTTTCTTAGATTCAGCTTGATGAATTGATTTGACTTTTATACCAGCCTTAAATTTAAAAGAACTAAAAAAATTATTCAAAAACTAAAAAATAAGAATTCGTGAAATTTTGCTTATTTGAAAATATTAATAAGGTCTGACATGTTTTCGGCGATTTTTGATTCTTTTTTTAGAACATTCACCATTATTGGTTAGAATCGTTCCACTGGCTTGTCCGACTGGATAAATATAAGAGGGTATCTCTAGACGATAGAAATATAGATGACTCATCAGCATCATCTGGATTTTTGAACAGGTTTACTCCTGTGGAGAGTAGAACTTTAAGTATAGGTAATCAAAGTTGAACAATGCTGTTCTACTTTCTTTTGCTAGTCGACATTGCTATCCGACCGGAATCGAATGCAAGCCTCAATTTTCACTGGCAATTATCTTGCCATTAAACCAAATTTTTTAAATATTCTGACTAATGAAGGGAAATTACTTGTAATATTTAAAAATATAATTCAAAAATTACATTAAAATATTACAAGTAAAATGAAACTTTCTATATAGAACTTTTTCTAACGATATTCAATATTCTATTCGGCTGACCTCCCCAAAAAACTTTGCAAATGGATAGACGAGGCACTAATTGTTTTCCATTTTTGATATATTGCAAAAGCAAAATAATATTCGACCTTACTGTCCTCTCATTAATATATCACATCCAGTTCTCATAAGAAAACAGTAATTGGTAATTTCAGCACCACTCAACAGAAAAACCGAAATTATGAAATAAAAAATTAGAATAAAAAATATTTTAACAATATTTAATGTTTATATCAATATAATGTTTACATAAATATTAACAAAAATTATCAGGCCAACAAGAATATAAATTATATAGGATACCTGATAAACTGCTTCAGTTAAGGCTCGCTCGGATATTATGAGTTTAGTCTGAATTTCTTCGATGATTGCATTCCGTTCTTCAATAGCTTTCTCCAATTTTCGTATTAATTGTTCTCTTTCTACATGTCCAACTACTGAAATAAAATGAATTAACTTTTTTAAATTGAACTGCTGTTACTCTTCGATTATCTGGTCCAAAGCAAAATAGTACCACAGAGAAATCGTAAGTTTGCGTGCTTTTTCTCATTTCCACATCACTCTACAAACTGCTTCACAATATTTCCTCACCAGTAATTTACTTGTAAATGAAAGTAAATGTTATAGCTTCTTCATATAAATTATCTCTCTCGCCACCTTATCACCGATATTTAGAAAAAATTAATTTTAATTCACCTCAATGTTTCACAGTCGCACAGTACGGTTTTTTTTTTAACATCATTCTCACACACACACCACTTCTCATCAATGAATGAGGACAATAAAACTGAAAAGAACCAAATTTTTTGGCCAAATATTTTTGAAAAATTATAAGTTTTCTTTTATTATTTTATTATTTTATCCAAATTTTTACACAGAATTTAATATATATCATTTAATACGTTTGTGAGTAATGTAATGAAAATAAAATTCCACTGCTTTCTGCATTCATCTCAAACAGACATCTTCATAAAGGATGTAATAAAGAAATTAATAATATAATAATAATAAAAAATAAAAATTGAAAAAGATACCTTACTTTTCTCTATTAAATCTTTCATTTGCCCATGCTTTTTAATGAATATATCACAAAGTGAGAAGAATGAGCCACAACTTCGATCTTTGAAAAGCAAAAAAGCAACTATCTGGAAAAGATTAACTCATAATTATTTAATGTTCAACATGGGTACGATTAATAAGTTATTTCGACTAAGGTCAAGACCATAAATCCAATTCCTATTCTTTAACGGGATATTAAAAGACCAATGCCGTGAACAAATTTACTTTCATTTACTCCTTGGTGAGAGGACATCGTTCTGATAGTCAGCAAAATCAGCCAAAGGAGAAATGATTTTAAAAAAAGTTTAAATTTCCTCAATTTTTATAAATAAAGTTGTGGAAAATTTTTACAAAAAATCAGTTTCTCACGTGATCAATAATAAAAATACAAAGAAACTAAACAAATCTTAAAGTATTAATGAGACTTAAAAAAGTAAAAAGTTTTAAAAATCTGAATATCAAAATTTCATAACTGTTCATGATAACAATTGTACAATTATACAACAGTGAAAGCAAGAGGCTTTATTCTTTTCCTCCCCTCTTCTCTATCGCTCCTATAAACTTCTTTTCCATTCACATCTCCGTTCCTACAATATTCTTCACACAAATACCGAAACTTATATCACCTCTCCTCCACTCTTAATATTTTAATAAGTGACCGTCGTTTCAGGCAATCGAAAAGTGCTCAGAATAATAACAGACCTGTTTTGAAATCGAATCGATATCTTCATAACATTCAAGAAGTTGTTCTCGAAGACTGCGATCGTTTGACATTGTTTAACTGAACAAACAGAACTGTCAAAAGATTCAATAGGATTTAAAAAATAAATAGGGCGGTTCCAAGCATTTCCTGCAGGAAAATTCGAAAATTTCGAAATATGCATTCGACGTATTTCCCGCACGTCGCACTGCGTTCCACTCTGACAACGAACAATCAATCATCATTATTTCTGCATTAAATGTTTTCATAAATGATTATTTGCGAGTTTTTCCAGTTCTTCGTTATTTGCAACAATTTTTAAAGACACAAATATATTTTATTTTTCTCGGCGAAGTGTTCGCAAAATTCGTTAAAAAGTTTTCGTACGACTCAAATGAATTTAAAGCGTTCTCCATAATCGAATAATTAAATTTTAAAATTAATCACACGACGATAAAAAGACAAACAAAAGACAACTATCTCAAACTAAAAAATTCGGGGACAGTAAGCGCATTTTAAACCGAATTATTGAAGCATCTCAATGATACAAATATCAATTCAAATACCATTTGCATAAATAATGTTATCACAGAGCGCCGCCTTCGCTGGTTAGGGCACATTCTCCGTCGTACACCACACGAGTTGACGCATATTTCGTTATTTGCTAAATCGTGTGACGGTTGGTTGGCATCAAAAGTGAGGTGGGCTCAAAACCTGGACTAATACGGTGAGAAAAGATTTTGAACATATAGGTGAACCAGCAATATATGGACTTAGACGATGGAAAAAGGAATGGCTTCTATTACTGTCGACGATGGCATCAGACCGCGCCGCTTGGAAGCGTCTTACCCTTGTAGTCGTTGGAGCCAGCCTAACCAGTAATCGTGAGAGCTGTTAGAAGAAAAAGAAGAAAAAGACAAAACAAACATTGAAACATTGAGACGCAAAATTTGCATTAAAAAATAAAAAAGTTAAAATTAACGAAAACGTATAAAAAATATATAAAGCTTCCCACGCGGAACTTCCACTGAACAACGCTAAGCATTTCCATAAATTCGGTTCGACCACAAACAAAATGTTAGGAGGAAATATAACCACTCACTTACTCATTCAATCCACTTCATAACCATTCCACGGATTCTCATATGCCGAGAGTTAGTAATTACTAAATAGCGGCCACAGATGTACTATTATAATGTGGGCTATTTAGTTCTATAAGAATGGGTTTTCTGTGAAATATGCCGTTTGGTCCCTAAAATGAGGAAAGAAGGGTAAGTTTGGGAAGTTAAGATTGTTGGGAAAGGGACTATGGATCGCGTAAGATTCATAAGAGATGAATGGGTAAAACATTGGTGCGTGAATGAGATTTGGTCGTTCGACCTATGGGGAAAGGTGAGTAGTCGGGGAAATATCGAAGCAGCTGCTGGTAGCTGTGGGACGCTCGCTCTTCGGTGCTTTTCTGCACTTTACAAATGCAGCGAAAGGAGAAAGAGAGACTGAGGAAAATGGAACGAGGAAATGTGAAAAAAAACAAACAGCGAAACAAATGAACAAACAACGAAAGCAAAACGAAGAAATTATACAAGCAGTGAATATGAAATTAAGATAGAAGGATAGAAGGTATAGAGTTGGTTCATCGCGGATAGTTAAACCAGTAAGGATGTGCGCTTTTTGAAGAACGAGGAGAATACACTGGGGAAATTATCTCCATGTCGGCCGTTTTATTTTATGGTTCATTATCTGTCTTACCTCTCATATTGGCGGCTCTTTTTATAACAGTGACGAGCCTTATCGATATAAACCGTAGTACCACGATGGGTGGGTCCCAATGGATCCGTGGATTTCTTTGAACACGTTATATTGGATCCAATGGCCACCAACATGGTCCTATTTTGCACTCGGTTCCACGATTGTTTAAAGCCCAACTTCATTGGTATATTTCAAAGCAGAAACTTGATATTATTTCCTTCATGTTCTATTGAATCTGCTGTTAAATCCTGCATTCATTTTTGAAACACAACAGAGCTGCATAATAATTGAAATGCACATCCTCACAGCTTGAGTTAGTCATGACTCTTCTACAGATTTCTCTATTTAGATTATCTGTTGTCTGAATAGCTTGAACAATGGGTAAAGTTCCACATATATTTTTCACATGGTGCTGCTTTAGTATTAAATAAATTGCGATTGTCCTCAGTAGCAATAGCAGCCGGTTTATTTAATGGTAATGGTAAGAAAATTAAATCCAGCATATCTGGTTCACTTCGCTGGCAACTAATAATTTTAAAAATTTTTGCTAGCCTGGTGATATGGCGATAAAATGGATTTGCGGTACTACCCAGATTTTTAAAGGCATATTTGCTCTTGTTAGGGGCATATAATGGACTCTTTCTCAATATTATAATTTGAACGTTGTTCTACCCCTTTTATCGTTATTCTTTTATATAATTATATATAATATATAGTATGATTTATTTATTTACTTGTTTTATTTTATTAAAATTAAAATTAATTTGGTAATCTTTTAGTGTTTGCGCTACAAAATGGTAAAATTATTACAATGTTTTTCATTGAGATTTATTCGTTGCTATAATCATTGAACGAAATGAATAATCCAAATACTTTGCAAAATTAGATTATGATTGGTTAATGTTAATAATCAGCTGTTATCTGCAATCCGTCTGATAATATTTATCATGCCAGTGATCTCACGACTAAGACATAGATTTTGAGACAGTGCTTGGTATACATTATACGCATCTTAAAATCTTCATTCCCACAGAAAATCCAGTAATCTAATAAGTCCAGAAATAATTATCCAGAAAAGTGATCCTGTGGTCGACGAATCTACCAATGGATTTCAAAGGGCCCATAAAGAAAAAAAAAAGCGATGCTTGCATCTTTCATGTATTCGCTGTAAAAAAGAGATGGTGCATTTCAAATTGCGATTTTTGTTTCCAATATAATTTTACAGATTTTTTTTATATCTCATAACGTTCATTTTCTCAAATGGAACACGTAAATGCACTTTATGTTTTCACGGGATTCATTGTTTTTAGAAGAGAGATTCATTCTATGAAAATGAATTATATTTGTTGTTATAGTATTATCATAACCGATCATGATAACCAAATGAATTATGAAATTCTTTTCTGTATTTAATAAATCAAATTTTGCAGATTGGTTCATTCAATTTATAATTGATTATCCTTCGTTCAAGTGTAGAATGACCAAGTGTAGAAAAAGTAGAATGCAGGTGGTATGCTGCTTTGGCTAAATGGCTAAGCCATCACAACGTCGGTTCTTAACAGCAATAATCCCTATTTTAAAAGTGTTACCTAAATGTTACCTTGTGCAGACAATTCATTTCTACATCTGATTTCAAATGATTTTGTGACCAAAAGGCCTATTCTAACTATCTGCCAAATTTGAGTGGTACATTAGAATAAAAGTTTTTTGTGTGATATTTATTATTCAGATTACTTAATCAAATAACTAAAGATAATGAGTTATTTTTTAAAAAAATGTGATATGCATATGTAAATTATCACTGGTATGACGAGATATGATAAGGAAACAAGTGGGCATCTTTTTCACTGGGCATTAGTCGAATATAACTTTTGATTATTTTGTTCCTTCACGATGATCCAATGAGTATTCATAAAAATTATAAATAAAATTTCGTGAAATAAATCCCTTCGATATTATTCCCATATTATTTTTTTCGTTAGAATTGCTGGCTTTTTTTAAAGATAGTCAATTAAATTAAAATTTTAAACAAAATAGTCATAATTATAATAGTCGAGTAACCGAGAAGCTACTGTGCCCAGATTATCATCTTGAGTCGCATCTTTCAGGTTTTGCCTCAAATAGAAGTATTCCTTTCAATAAAAAAATAAGAGTCATAATCGTGCTTCTATCTCCGAGTGATTTTGGGGACCAATGCAGCGGGCTTATACTTTTATTTTATTTTATCAGCTGTTCGCGAAACATTTCATAAAAATACACAAATGATCAAATAAAGTTCGCCATAGATAAACACTGTTGAAATTCGATGAATCCTATCTTTTGAATTTTAATAGCATTTTTTTAAAAGTTATTCATTAAATGAAATTTACTTATATTTATTTTATTTATTTCATTTTTTGCATTTGCATCTGCATTTATTTTATTACTGTTAAATGAAAAATAGCCTCTTTTCTGAAATTTATTTCAAAAAATTTCAAATTTCATCTAATTTAACAGAAAAAGCCATAATTTGGAAAATCCATACAAGCTAAAACTAAGAAAGCCGACGATGTTTAGTGCTATTTTTTAAATTTTTACGGACATCAGTAGCTTGTATATGTCAGTTTGATTTAGACGAAATAAAATTCAATTTCCCACTCTAATTCATTACCTCATCAGATCAAATGATCGTAATCTCATCAAATGATAAAGCTAAAATCTGAGAGAACTAACTGCGATGAAATAATGGTTGGATTCCAGTATAAAAAGCCGAACAACAGCAGAAATTGATGTCAGTTGAAGCAACTCAGCAATCCGATATCAATACAATTCGCTCGTACAAGTATAAAACAATGAAACTATAACGACTTACAGCAATTCGAAATAAATAAAAGATGGAGCCAAGTGTTCACGTCTGTTACATCAATTTTCGATTGTTGCTGTTGATTCATTAATTAATTAAATCAATTTCATCAACTAATATCAATTTATTGCTATTAGCACAAATCGTTTTAATATTTTATTGGTTTGTTGAATATTTCTCGGTGCGATTTAATTCACTAACGTTTTCCCTTAATTTCTACTTTTATAAATTTTTCTCAGTGAGTTTAAAATTGCACTCAAACAATTAATTAATAATTTAGGAGCTTCAGCCATGTTAAATCGACTTGTATTTTTTCTGTCCAAATCTTCGAAATATATTCCATTTTATTCAATTTTATACCACCTTTTTTTCCGAGGAATTATCCATTTAATTGTGATAAATTATAAGTTTACGCTAATTGCGGCTTACTAGAACATATTCCTTTTTAGCATATATCGCCAGAATACGAGTATATTTGAAAGCTAAACGTTGAGAAAGAGATAGATGTGAATGTGCAACAATGGCCATTTCGAACCAGAAAAGACTTAAAACGTCCCAGCCCGAAAAAGTGATGAAACACATCCTTAAATTTTTGGTAAAAGCCAATAGAACTTTCAAAAGAATTACTATACCCTTCAAAAATTTAATATTAAAATTTCTTCATGTGGATGGCATTTTAATAAGGTTGAAAAGATTTAGTCAATTTTTTTGACTCATTCGTTATTATCATTCATATCATCTCAAATAATTTAGAAGATGCAGATTGTCACTTTGTCACTAAGATCAAGTAGCGATTTCTCGCTCTTTGATAAAAACAAACCTAGCATTAAATTGAAATCTCGCACAGTGTTGGCCACAAACTCTTATTTTTTAAAAAATAGTCTTCTTAGCCACTGGCCAAAGCAGAAGCTCGTAGTATGAAGTAGCAACAGAAATTTTAACGAAAAATTGAAAAATATTATATTATAAAAATATTATAATGTAACTCGGAAGCCCAAATTTATTTCCTTTTTCGTTCTGAAGTTTTTATTGTTACGCCTAACTTTTTGTAACTTTCAAAACTTTCAAAAGCCTTAAAAATTCAGATAGTTTGGTACTTTAGATCTACTTGTATTTCTATTCCCAGATGATCATCGTATAGAAGGTGAAGCACGAGGTAAGCATTTACCCCTAAAACTTAATCCTATGTTCTTGAACACAAAAAGTTATTATTGAAAAATATAAAAAACACTGTAGCAAAAATTAAATTAAGTTAACCTTATAAATTGGATTTATTCTGAAAATTTCACTTCTTAGTTTTATTGTTTATTAAATGAAAAAAATTGAACGAGCACTTAATCGAAAGTTAGAAAGTTCTTAAACCGATCGAAAAACTGGTAAATTTTTGCTGAGATAGAAAACCTGGTCTCTATGGACGAAAAAAAAATGTGGTGGGCCGGTGATAAATGATAATTGATGTTAACGATGGCTATCGCAATCTTCATGAGATGCTTATTCATAATCATCTTATTTTGTAAATTATGCTTGTATTTAGAAAAGAGGCTATCTGGATATATTGTACAAAATTTACAAAACAGAAACCTTTAAACCTTGTGTAAAAAAAATGGCGATGAAATAACGTCCATCATCCAGAAACGTTTCTTTTCTAGTGATTCCCATGTCTAACATTAGTCAGCCTATAATCATATTCCATGAAACACATGCCAACTTGGGATGGTAAAAATAAATTGTCGAAAAAATGTGTAAGGTAATTTTTCAAAAATATGTTTTTGAAATGATTTGATGTTGACCCGATTTGCATCATTTCTCTGTCACTGTTGTTGACTCAAAAGATTGAAGTAAAAAAATTAGCAAAAAGTTTTCCATTCCTGATTTTATTATCGCTGCATTTAACTACTCTCAAATATTAAATTTATTTTGCTATTTACATTGCACATTTCGAGAAATTTCATAAGAACACAAATATAACCGCTAACTTTAACAGTGGGAAATATCAAAAGGATCAGTTTTATCGAAGTATAAGCCGTAATGATGAGTTGAGTTAAAAAAATCGCATTTTCGCTCGATCTCGATCATTAATAAAGCAAATTGCTTTTATTTTTTCGTTTATTTCGTGAGAAATAAGAAATTTTGAGCATTAAGAAACCGTAATTTTTCACCATATACAATTAAAATGATAAAATTCTTCACGATTGTTATATTCGATTTCTCTAAAAGCAGACAACGACGAAAATCATCGAAGACTGGAAATTTATTGAGAAGTACTTGCCTAACTGTAATTTGAGCTGATATTGTCCTTATTATATATATGAATTCAATTTTTCGTTCTTTCATCTTCAAAGAACATTTCCTTGATCACATGGCATTGCAAGTTTATTTGACAAAATTTGAAAAATTTTGCATCTAATTTTTTTAGTTAATTAGCGAATATCTAAAGATACTCTCAGAATATTTAGAATATTAAAGCAAGTGGTTAGCGTTCACCACTTCTGGAAATGTTCTTAGGCCAACTGAATGCTAGTATATTTAGAATAATGTTTTGAAATTTTTGCAAGAGTCCACTTGCCAATGGAGATAAGTTGTCAGCACTATATATTTTTTTAATGAAAGGCTTGATATGTTGAAGAGAAGAGAAAGAGCAGAACTTTTTTCGCTTAAAACGATAAATTAAGTCACCAGTCCACTCTGTTTAGGATATGATAGATGATTGTAATCGTTGGGTCTATTCGTGAGATATCCTTTAATTGTAAGTTCATACAAAATAGCAATTACATTTTCAAGACAAACTATGCAATTAAGATCAGGAATGTCATAGTTGTTTTAATAAAAATCTAGTTATCGATGAATGTGGAAGGATGGATAAAATGGCTTTTTTCGAATGAGATAGTTCCGTTCAGAAATCACTTATGCTCCCAATAGTGATTCTTTGATACTTCATCCTAGTAGTCTCTTTCTTGGTGAATCTCTTCCTAGGGGACAAGAAAAAAAAGAGCTGACGAAATGAGATTGTCTTCATTAAATTTATCGAGAACGGTACTTGTGGTAGATGAATTGTATAAGGTCAGATAATTTATTTTCTTAATTTTTTCGATAAATTTTCTCGTTTTCAGTTTCATATTTTAATGTTTATTAATGTTTGCTGACAAATGCATGAATAACGAATTGTTTTTGTTTGAACTATCGAATAGCCAAAATTTATCGGTGAATCGACCGTTTTCTTCGTTGCTCGTTTCTTTTGGTGATAACCTCATCTCACATTTTTTTCTTATATCTTTAACTGAAGTTTTTTATCGGAAATTTTCGGCCCGAATTGTCCAGATTTTTTTCTTGTTAATCAATGTTTCATCTTTTAATCTTCTAAAAAATCTTCTTCTTTTTTCTTCTCAACATTCAACGATTTGTATAGCCTATCTCTACCTCCTTTTTCAATTGAAGCTACACATGAAGTTGCTCCACATTTTTTTTCGCAGAAGTTGCTCCACAAATTTTCTTTTTAATCTATAGAATACATTTTTTTTTCAAAAATAGCTTGAAAACTTCTTTTCTTCACCAGTAAAACATTTGATTTTCATGACAGCCGAGCCAATATAAATTTTGAATAGAAAGCCAAAAGAACCATAAATATCGCTGCTCTCCACTGGCTAATTTTAAAGTAAAATTCTTTCGTCAAAGCGTCATTTTGGAAAACGGTTTAACGACATGGACGAGTAGCAACGAAATTTCACTTTTAATGACGGAATTTGTTCTGCAAAGCACCATATAGATTCGTCAATTCCTTCATGCCACTTTTTTCTCCTGAAAAACCATCATTAACTTAATTCATTTTTACTGATCTTATTTTTCTTAACTTTTATGATACTTCTTTATTCGAAAACAAAAATTATCTCAATGAGAAAACTGATTATGTAGCTGATTCATAAGAGTAAAAATAAGTAGATAAGCGCTTAGTACGGTTAAAAATTTTCGCCAGAGAATTATTTGGCGATAGGAATACGAATTATCGCCACCACAGACCGAATTTATGAGAAAGGGATCGAACTGCTGACTCCTAACATGATCTGAACAATTAACTGCTTAGCTAATGACAATACTTTCTACATCAGTCTTGAAAATTAGAAAATGTGAATCTTTGAAAATCAAATTATTGTTGAAACATATTTTTGATTGGTCCTGATGGAAAAGAAAACGATTTCTAACCAATTCAAAGTGTTATCAAACCCTTCATATTTTATTCATAAAAATTCAATTTCCAGAAATTACAACAAATTAAATAAAGTTATTTAAATTTCTGCACTAATAATATTCTTTAAGGTCGAGTAATAATAAAATTTGTGCTTAAAAATATTCTTTAGCAGAAAATTCTTTAGCAGATGTGGATAAAAGTGGGGATAATAAGATGAGTACCATTATTTGGTTGTCATCTTGTCGTCTCCTTCTTCTTCATTTTCCTTACAAAACATCTCATAGTTTCTTGCTTTTGAGTTTTTTGATAATGGTAATCCACTGAGCGCTTTGATGATTTGCTGCATCTGATTATTCATCGAGAATCTCGGTTGATTTTTATTGAATCCAATGTTTATAAAATTTCAAATTGAAAGTTTAGAAGGACCATAAAAAAACATTGCGAAAAAAGGAAAAAAGATTAGAAAGTTTGAGCAATTCATCTAAAAATTAGAATTTATAATGCTTTATTGAAAAGAATAGGTTTTGTTTAATTTGCGGAGTATGGACTATGGAAGTAGCGCTTATTCATTTCTATAATTTCTCTCTAAAAGTGATTTCTTTAGTTGAGAGTGTTTCATCTTATTAGTAGTCAGCTGAACCAATAAAACCACAGAGAATGATAAGAAAAATTATATTTCCATATAAAGATGGAACGAAAATGTTTCGCTCATTTTATCGATATCACACTGAATTTTTGCGAACTCATACTTAAATCGAAAATGAAGAATTTGAATATAAATATCTTTCGAATAGAATTTTCTTCGAATAAAGATTTGTTTTTAAGGTATTAATATTCGCCGTCATCTGAATGCCAGAGTTACGAAATACGCTAGAATATCATTAAAATATCACTAAGTTCTTGGTGGTTCAAAATAAGACAAACAATAAGAGGCTTTTATACATACCAATATGATTGGGTAAATATTTTTTCCACTTTCTATGAACGAAATTCTCTTACAGTTTATAGTTATTATAGAAAGTTATTAAAATAAATCAGTGCTTTAATTAGTTTCCAGTAAGCTAATTTATTTCATTGCAAACAAAAATGTGGAAATTTTCCATATTTTATTTTTTCTTAATTCAGCGGTTTATTTTGGAACTGATAGATAGTTTTAGCTTGGTTATATAGAAAGAAATAGGAAGAAGAGCAATGACCAATCGTTTTGCTTCCTTTTTCAATTATTCTATGCTATTTATTATTCTATTCTATACTAAGTCGTTGAACGAATGAATATTTTGAAGAAATTTTTATTATTTTTCTCTTCGATGAATATAATTTTTTGTTTGCTTAGTGTCGAAACGTTGCAAGGAAAATAGGAAAATCAACAAAAAGCAAAAAATTCATGATTAAAATTTTGGATAGTTGAATGTAAACGAACAGTTCACTTTTATAGTCGCTGAAAAAAATTTTGTTAATTGATCCCTGAATTTATAAGATAGATATTTTCTTAAAATTGTTTAATCCTATCATCGAACTCAAAGTTCATTAGAAGTTTATAAAAAGCTTGAGTAATTTTTATCTCGTAATATCCAATCTTGCGATTTATGAGGATTTTATAACTTTCCAATCAAAGTCACTTTGGCTATTATCAAAATGGACAAATTGAGTTGATAGTTGATAGAAATGTTTCGATTAATGTTATAGATTCGATCTCTGCCTTTTGATGAGAATAAAACTGCATTTTGATTCATAAGAATGGCTCATTTCTATCCCAAACTAATCTTTTTGCGAATCCCGGTAGCTAGTGGAGGCAGCCAAGGTGCTACTATTTTGTCTTTATTTTAACAATTTTTTTAAAACCATCCTGATTTTTGAATTTCTATTTTATTTCAAATCCTTATTTTTTCTCCATTTGAATTATATATAAGGCACCTGCTACATCCAAATAAATAAAGATTTCTTATTGCGATTTTCGTTATTCAAGCAGTGCATAAGCGATTATACCGTCTTTCACTCTTCTTTATCATCTTAATAATTTTTATTAGTCAAGTTAATCCAGATATTGCTAAATCCAGCAAATAAGATCCTTAACCCTAAAGAAAAGTAAGTTTCAAGATTTGATCCGAAAATTTCTTAAAAATCAATTCTTCGTTTAATATAATCAACGAAAAACTTTTTTTTTAGCCGATAAAAAATTGAGAAAGACGATGATATGTTGGCTGCTTTTAAAACAGCCAATTAATTAATAAGCGTCATTTATTAAATATATATATCGTTTTTGCTGTTTCTCGTGAGCGGTGGTGTCGGTTATTCTCTTTGTCAATAATTCATTATTTCTATTATATTATATTGTGCTTCGCTAAATTCTTATTGCATTTGTCTAAAAGATATTCTTTCTAAAAGTATATTGTTATTATCGTTTTATACTGGGCACTTATAAGATAAAAGGAAATTCCAAATGGCACCGAAAAAAGTAGCAATAAATGGGACCGTTTCCAATAATGATGTTAGCTATTTAAATAAAACTATCGAGGATCTGAGGTCACAACTAGCTTCCATTACTGAGAAATATGAAAAACAACAAGATCTAATTATGCATTTAACTAGATCTGTTGAAATACTTACAAAGGTCAACGAAGAACTTAAGAATGATATTAATAATTTGAAAGCTTCGTCTTTGAGCAACTTCGAACATTCAAAAATTGAAACTGAACAAGTATTGGAAACCATTGAAGAATATTTTGAAAGGAAGGAAAAAGAACCATATCTAGTTGGCATAAACATTCCAGAGAAATCTACGGATGAATCTGCTACTGCCGATAGGCTTTTAGCAG
>UYYG01000113.1:0-101215 GCA_900625125.1 Dracunculus medinensis | reverse complement strand
AAAGCTTTGATAATGTTTGCCATAATAAGTTGTTGGTCACTCTTATCATTACAGGCGACTTGTACAACTGGGCGTCAGATTATATAAAAAGATCGTCACCAAGCTTTGTATGTCAATAATATTCTTTCTGACACAACACTTGTTAAATCTGGCGTTCCCCAAGGTAGTTGGTATTTCTTTTTTATAATATAAATGATATCACCAATGTGGTACTAAATTCTATCTTCATCTTTATTCTGATGATTGTAAAATTTATCCTGTGGTAGAACAGATGGCCTATCTCCACTGCATCAACAGAATAGCCAAGTGGCTATATTATAGGCAAATTACCCTTTCCTTTCAAAAATGTAGCGTTCTTCCTATCAAGGTTTTTTCAAGGTTTTTTTCTAAAGGTTTCGATTTTCCTATTCTTATTATTAATGGCAATATAATCAATACAGTCTCACACATTTCCGATCTTGGAATAATCATGGATGAAAACCTCGATTTCGACCCTCACTGCAGAATTATGGTAAAGAAATCCTCAAGGATATTAAATTTTATTTTTCGTTCGTTTAAGAACAAAACTGAAGGTTTTCTTACTGAAATGTACAGAGCGTCGACGTCTCCTTGACTACAATACTACCTGTTATTCCTTGAGATATCGCAAATTAAGTAAAATAATTGAAGATTTCAAAAATATTTTATACGACGTCTCTCTCCTAATAGCAATTTTCAATGTGGATTCTCTCATCGAATCAAACAAGATTTACTTTATACTTATAATCTGCATGGTTATGTTAAACTTGATTGTTCAAAATATTTCAATTTCAATTTTATGCTGTTTGAATCCAATAAGAACTAATGAGCTAAAATCGCTAATCACTAAAACCTATAAACTATATATATATATATATATATATATGAACTATATACAAAATTAAACTAAGGACTCATGGATTCTTTATTCGTACTGTTAATTACTGGAATAAATTACCAAACGATATAGCTTGCGTCTCATCCTTAGTTATCTTTAAAAAAAGATTCGGTCATTTAAATTCATTTGAAAAGTTCATGTAGGAAGTGTGAGATCTCGATTTTTAACATCGATTATGTAAAATACAATTATTTTGAATTGCGCTACTTTATTTCGTGATTTCCTCTTTATTTCCTTTTTAAATTATTAATTTTTATCTTTTTTCATTTTTTTTATCAATAATTATTACTTAAGTGTTGTTATTAATACAAGTACATAGCATCTGTCACCTTACTTGCTGTTTTCAGTAAATGATAAATGATATAGATGGACCCCCAGATTACTCAGATTTTTTAATGACAATTTATCTCAGCCGTGGATCGAACCATTGCGTTTGAAATAAATCTACAACTGAAATTAAATTTGGAACTTTTTTTTCTAAACTTTCCATGTCTTATTTTATTGACTCTCGATAAATTGTATATGTTAGTTAATTTATTCTTTATTTGATTAACATTCATTTCTTATTTTTTATTACAAATGAATAAATCTATGTATATAAGATAGATGCTAACTGAAAATCATAATAATGAACTTTCCACTAGTTATTCATCATATTTATCTCTATCAAAAATTAAACTCATGGTATTGCAAAAGTTTTTCAAACGATATATGTCATATCATGTTGAATCCAGGAGAAAACTTAGAATTTGAATGTGAAAAAATATTGTTGCCTTGAATCCAACGAAAATAAAATCCAACGTAATTACATTGACAAATTTCTTCAAAAAATTTAATGAATTCTTCCGTTTCTGTTACTAGTAAATAAACACATATGCAAAAATTTTTGACGAATCATCATGTTAGACTGAAGTGCAAAACGTTAATACCAAGAGAAATTTTAATATGATCTTAATCCAAATCCATAGCATCATCAGCAACACTTGTTGACTGATTTACATATGATGCGGACGTGGTGGCTGGAGAATTATTCACAGAGTTGGATGGTGTTAAAAAATCGTCGTCCAAATGGGACGTGAAAAATTCTTCTTCACTATCATCCGCCGTTTCATACGATTGTGCTTCATTGGCACCAATTAATCCTGCAATAACACAAACAATGTAATAAAATTAAAAAATGATAATTTATTCAATAATAATACATTGTAAAAAAATAGAATTATTTAAGACATAATATAATGAACTTGTCATACTAGTACTATATTAGAAAAAGAAATTCACCTATTTTTCTCAAAAACCGCCAAATTTTGTGAGGAAATTTAGACCCTTTTCTCGTTTAATATTCCTAAGCCCACTGGTCAGAGAAATACAGGAGAAACAGAAGTGCTAAAGAATAATTATGAGGATCTAATGGATGAAAGTGTAGCAAAAATAATGTTTATTTTATTATACATCCTTCAGGATTTTTAGAGGTCCAAAAAAGACAGTTTCAGGTCCAATGCTAAAGGAATACAACGAGCTATTTATAAGGTAAATATATCAAGCCATATTTGCTGCCGACAAATCTTTTCTTAAAAAATAATCAGAGTTCACCTCTAAAAATATTGCCAAGAAGTCCATTACTGTTCGTAGATTTATTCGGCGGTGGAAGACCGAAATAAATCTGACCAATCTTATCCAAATAAATACGATATTCATTATCACGTTTAATGCTATGTTCATATCTTTCCACCAGAATAGTGAAAAATTCTAGCTAAAAATGAAAAAACTGATAAAGAAAAAAGAAATATTTAGTCAATAACATGAAATATATATATATATATATATATACAAATTAAAATTGAATGAAAATCAATTAATGCTAATAAATAAACTTATATTGATCCCAAATTCCAACTAACTTTTTTTGTTTGAACAGAAAGAGTTAAAAGCCAAGCAAAATTGAGAAGTGGCAATTGATAAGGAGGCTCTCCACTTATTTTTGGGTGTTCTATACAATACTGTTGTAAAAGTACCGCGGCAGTTTTTGGACGACGTTGACATAATAACTGTAAGAATAATTTCATTAATTA
This sequence comes from Dracunculus medinensis, assembly GCA_900625125.1. Taxonomy (NCBI): domain Eukaryota; kingdom Metazoa; phylum Nematoda; class Chromadorea; order Rhabditida; family Dracunculidae; genus Dracunculus; species Dracunculus medinensis. Next base: position 98,227 of record UYYG01000113.1, on the reverse strand, counting down.
TGCGAAATTTTCCTTATCCTCAAATAGTTATTGCTAAAAAAATTTAAAAATCGAAATGACAAATTAACGAATTAAATGAAAAAACAAAAATATTAAAATATTGAAAGGAATTAAAATAAAAATTTTAAAGCCAAATATTTTTTTTAAATAACGTATAAAATATGAATGAAATAAAATTAAAATTGAAAACAAACCTGTAACACAGCCTGCACTATAAATAGATCTTTTTCACTATCAAATCCACATTTCTGTTGAAAATCGATAAGAAATAAAGCGAATTTCTGCAAAATCCAAGGTTCCAAGAAGCAAATATCAAAACTAAACACTTAGAACTTTTTTTTCAAGTGAAACTAACAGGAATAATAAAAGATGAATTAAATTGAAGCAATCTTAGCTTCTTAATTATCATTTAAAAACTTTAGAATCTTTACTTAAAACAAAACTTAATAGCAAAAATAAAGAAAAAATGTTCTATATTCAGAGAAAATGGTCTATTCCATATAATTCGTAAATAATTTATTGATTAAAATGCAATGAAGACGTGTAAATTATATCTGTAATTAATTATTCACTAAATTAAATTTAAACAAGCACCCAATGAATTATAATTTAGAAATAATAAAACCTCGGTATCGTCGCAAAGTATCAAATGATTTCGTGCAGCTTGATAATTCCCTTCTTGCCACAATCTCATCCCAAATATCCTAAAATTTATTTAATTCCGCAATTGATTACTCAAATTCTTGCACAATCTTTTACTAAATACTAAATATCTTCATGCAACGTCGAAAAATGATTTACTGAATATTGAAATGTTTCCAACATTGCTGTCCAAATAAATTTGAAAACATAAATTTTGAAGTTCTAACAATATGAATTTACCGATGAAGACTAGGATGTCCCTTTGCACGATATCGCTTCTTATCACTGACTTTCATTGACCATTTAAGAGCTGATGATAAGAAATTACTTCTTTTATCAACTTTATTTGTGGAAGGGTCTTCTTCTTCCAGTGATGCCGGAATTCGACTGAATAACTAAAATAGTGGATTTTTCAAGTAATATTTGGAATTTTTAAACTAATAAGGTAACAGTAACATCTATATAATCCATTTTTGTAGGATTACAAAACCTGAAAATGGACCACTTCCACATTTCAAAAAAGAATTTTCAAAAATAATGAAAAATTCAACTCAAATTCTCATTTCAGTAAAAAATCAACTTGATTTTTTGAAGATTTATATAATTCTCTAACTAATAGATGAAAATGTATCAATTAGAACCTGTTGCAATCCTATGCGACAATAAGAAAAAAAATAGAATAACTAAATACCTGTTCTAAACGACTGACAACATCAGAAGAAATACACGTTTCGAACTTTACCAATACCTCAACGAAAAGTTCTGCCAAATCAATAGCACTAACAACTTCATTAACTGAAAATATGGAATTTATAAATTTAGGGAAAGATTTGATTCATTACTTACAAAACAATTAAAAACCACAAGTAATATATAATTTATAATAGTGGAGACTTCTTCTACAAAAGTGCAGAACTATTATTTCATTCTAAAATAAACAAGGCGACTCTTAACTAAATATGTACAATTTTAGACATAAAAATCTATATGAAAAAATTGATTCACAATGGTCCCTACTCGTTCAATACCACCTGGTATATCTAGTCTGGCTCAACAAAACGAGTTGAACCTGTCGCCCCACTAATATAGTTCCGATAATAATCTTCCCAGTAATTTATTAGCATAAGAAAGGGGAAACCGTCACAACCAAAATGCATTGCGATTCACTTGAAGCTTAAAGGTAGAATAATTAGACGATACGGCTGCTAGATGCAATAAGGAAAAAAGTACAAAAGTGAAAAAAACTTTAAGAAGTGTATGGTTGCATGAATGAATTGGATAATAAATGAACTGGGTTTGCGATCATTATGGCAGTATATAAAATGGATCAAGGAAAAGCGCATAGTGCTGTTTGGCACGATATTGAAGAAGAAAAAAGATAAAACAAATAAAAAGATCCTCAAACGAGGTCGAAACTCTTATGCTCTAATTTTTATAACGATATGAGCTAAACAACTTTATATTTATTTATTTATTGAAATAACCTTTCATATGATAATGAAAAAGAATGAAACAGACCTTCTAGAAGTCGAAGAGCACCTTCATATAATAAGTTGAGAAGTTCTTTCCATTTTTCTTGCGAACATAATCGATAATATAAAGTTCGATAAATCTGATGAGCTTCATAAAAATAACCATCTTCCAAACAAGAATTTAATTTACTTTCAAGCCGTGATATCTAAATTTTAATTAAATTAATTCTTATGCGGCAAGATCAGCTTATTACAGCGAGATATTAATGGCGACATGAAAGGGGAAGAGAATGGGTTAACATGTTGGTGCTCACTTCGATTCGATCATTTAATCGGCAGAAATAAACTTTTGAAAAATCCGGGTGATTCTGACGACTCACCTGTCACTAAATAACCCCCGGAAAAATTTATTTGGTCCAACAAATCAGCGGAAAATGGACCTTAGAAATATTTCTTTTAAACGATGTCAGATTTTAAGAAATATTAAGAATATTAAAATTAATATGAATTTCCAAGACAACATATAAAGAAATATTTGATTAGGGTATCGTATTTTTTTATCATTCCTCTAACAGGTGACTTTTTTTTATTAAAGTGACATTCACTGGTGATCATTCCGCGACTATTTAAAGCAGCCAAATGAATCTAGCCGTTCTTCACTTCATTTTTACGATGCATATTGTTTATTGCAATTTCATTACAGTTTCGTATCAAAGAATGTTCCAGAAGCTATGGAAACGCGAATGATCCAGAAACTGCAGAAATGTGAATATGAACAACAACTAAGGGACATACTGGCTTATTTACCTCTTCATACCACCACCACTGCACTCAGCTTCACAAATCCCTTAAAACATTTCTTAAAAGGCCTCGAAGCTTTAAGAGGTAATTCTTTTTCTCTCTTTTGCTACACATCACTCCCGTGTAATTTGTCAATTGAAAATAACTGAAAAGCTAAAATCACCTTTGCCATCGCTGTTCAACTTTTCATTTGAAATAGACAAAAACGGAATTTACGATATTCACCTGAAAAAAATATTTCCGATGAAAATCTATTTCCAGGAAATGCTACTTATTTAGGTTATTTTAAGAGAAATCTTTCAAGTTTCGCAAATTATCTTCACTCCACAAGAGGACATTTGTTTCCTTCTTTTAATATTTTATATTTCGAAAACAATTCTTTCGAATTCCTACTATCTTCTAGAATTTCAGCTCACATGACGCACCATTTTTTTGGCTTGGCATAACTTCATTAACTATATTAATACTAAGACATTTGATCGCCTGGGGTCAACATTATAGCCCCTTACCACGACTCAGATTTGAATCTTTGAGAGAAACCAAATGAATAGAACCAAACCCTCTTGGCATATTTCTTACCACTACTCGTTTTCAAATTTTGGTGAGGCATTCCCATTAAGAGTTAAATGCTCTTTGGCAAGCATACTAAAACTCAGCTTGTCCCTATGCACATAAACTCCGCTGTCATTTGCCAAGGCTTGAGCTGCGTTTTAATCTAAGCGACCAACTATCGTCTAGCATATAAATTTAACAAAAATAACGATATTTTAAATATTTGCCAGAAAAATTCGATGTCTAGGCGAATTTAAACTTCTTGTTTCGCTAATGTGACCGCATGTCTGATTGAAGTTTCAAGGCTAGGTTGGTCAGAATATAAATTATAGCGCTTTTAAGATTGTAATTTTCAAATTTCGCGCTTGTATACCGTAATCAAGTCCATTTCCAAAATGGATCACCGAGTATGAATCATGACGATGGACGGGTGTCTACGCATGGCGTGTTGCGCTTGAAAAGGGTTTCGGGCTTGTTTTGTTGATATGTTGATCTGGTTTTGATCGTCGAGGGTCGGGGTTTTCATTTTTGGAATATTTTTATTGTGTTTTTAAAAAAGCTGCGGATTAGAAATGGGTGGAGAAAAGGAGGAGGAATTGTGGAACAGTTATGTAAGGAGAAAAAGGATGAAGATGGTGGGGGGAGGGAAAAGGTGACGTGACGGGAGTTTTTTGATTCAGTAATTGATAAACGAGCTATTTCTAGGCTATTTTACCTACTATCTTCTATTAATTGAGACTATCAGGCGATCTTATATCTCGAGCAGGAAAGTGAAAAGGTTGAGTTGCAGTTCAAAAAGATTCTAGAAAAAGACAGAAAAACGATGGTGAAAGCTGAAGAGAACGGAGTAAGACATTTAATGATTAGTTTTAGTTAATAATAATTTTATTTAATTAATAATTAATTTTCTATTTTACTGAGAAAAAAGGCTCGAAAAACGAAGGCCTACTACTACTTGATTAATCTAATTAATTGATTGAACGAGGCGAGGTAAGTAATTCATGGGTCAAGAAGTATGACCTTCTAAATGAACATTAAGAGTTCAAGGCTAAGCTGGTCGATGCCATGCAATTACATATGTATATGTACCATAAGTAAATCAGGTAACTGATATGTCTGACGTGGAGAGGTAAGCTCGAGCTATACATGTATATATCGACCGCAGCAACGTATGCCTGTTTTTTTATTTTTCGTTCTTCAATATTTTTGTTGCCATTTTTTCAATATTATTTTTATTCATTTTTTGTATTCTCTGGAATTTTGAAATATTTTATGAAATTTTCAATTTTTTCAAAATAGAAATTGGTCCATTAATTCACGAATAAAAATGGATTATGGATAATTTTTTTATCTGCAAACGATTTTCGATTCACTCAATTGGTTATCTTAATCTATTAAAAATTTCCAATTTATATAAATTTATTTTTTTTGAAGGATGCAAGTGCTAATCTTGAACCGGAACAGTTTCGAAAAATGTTCATCGGTGGCCTTACAAGTTCGACTAGTGATGAAACGCTTAAAGAATTTTATTCAAAATGGGGACAGCTTGTCGATTGTGTCGTTATGCGTGACCCAACAACTAAGCGTTCGCGCGGTTTTGGTTTCGTTAGCTATTCGAAACAATCTGAAGTAAATTCTCAAATTCTTATATGTTTTGTTATTGGAAGAATTTTTCACAATTTTCTATTAGATTTTGATTTTTGATAGTAAATGATTTATTTAGGTGGATGAAGCTATGGCGAATAGACCACATATTATAGATGGCAAAACCGTAGATCCAAAACGAGCTGTTCCTCGAGAACAATCGGAAAGAAGTGAAGCAACTGTTTCTTCAAAACGTTTATATGTATCAGGCGTACGGGAAGAGCATACGGAAGATATGTTTAAGGACCATTTCAGCAAGTATGGCAACATTCTGAAGGTATCCATTCCTTTCTTAGGCAGCTGGCTTGATGGAATGAGATGCAGATTGATATTCATTAAAACTTAAATATTAAACTTGTGTTGTTAAAACATAAATTCATTTTTTTAAAGTGTGAAATAATCGCTGATAAAAACACCGGAAAACCACGAGGTTTTGCATTTATTACATTCGATGATTACGATGCAGTTGATAAATGTGTTCTTATCAAAAGTCATATGATCAATAACTACAGATGTGATGTAAAAAAAGCGCTTAGTAAGGAAGAAATGGCGAAGGTTGGTTTTTTTTCGAAGTTTTCTGTTTTCTTGTTTTTTTAACTCCTTCCTCCTTTTAACCCGATCTTAATTTTAGGCACAGCAACAGGAAAGAGAGCGATTGGATCGAGGAGGCAGATCACGAGGGCCACCGCTTCGAGGTGGTAATGGTTGGGGACCTGGTGGTGGTGATCGTTATGGTGGACCTGGCTGGGGATCAGGTCCAGGTGGACCAGGAAGTTACGGTGGATATGGAGGTTACGGAGGTGGTTATGGGGCGCCATCTGGTGGAAGTAAATATTTTATTAGTTTCCTTAGATAAGCCTAAGCTGATACAGTATATTTAAATAATCAGTCCAGCCTTTTTTTAGGATGGGGTGGAGATGGTGGAGGTGGCTGGGGTGGACCTCCATCGCAAAGTGGCGGATGGGGTGCACCTGGTGGTGGTGGATCCGGTAAGTTTTTCTCAAAATTTTTTTAAATCTTTGTGCGAAGATTCCATTAGTACTTGGTTTTTCGCTGTTTTTTAATTTGCATATTTTACTTTTTATAAATTCTCTTTTAAGGCGGTGGATGGGGTCACAATGGTGGGCAAGGTGGTTGGGGCCAGGGGAGTCATGGTGGAGCGCAATCGTGGGGTGGTGCTGGTGGAGCAGGCGGTTGGGGTGGTCGAGGATACTAATCCTATATTTGAATGATTCACTAACTGAGTCCATCTAACCGTCATGGATCTCTATGCGTCTTTGTTGTCTCTTTGAAATAACTTTTATTTTTTATTAAAATTGATTGTTATGGAAGCTTCATTGGAAATGAAAGAACGTTTATGTTCGTTTACGTTTATGTTGCTCTATCTTAATATTTATTATAGTTTTCAAGTGAATTTACATATTTTGTTGATTGTTCTATCTTGTTTTTTTAAAATTTTTCAATTATTGAAATATTTTTTTAAACATTTTTCCGTTCGATTGAAACATAAGCAGTTTCTCATTTAGAAAACAATTTTTTTTGGCTGAAAAGCTATTTTTGTACGCTTTCTATTTCGTGAATTAGAAATTTGTATTGTGTATTTGATATTTTAAATAAAAATCTCATTATTTTTGTAAGGTGTACCAAAAAGCATGGTGGCGCAGGAGGGGTCTTCGGGTGAGTTGGGTCAATAATATTAAGCTGTTAATTTTGAGTTGTGCGGTCTTGAGACGAAGGGTGGATATATTGATTTTTTAAAGAAGTGTGTAGGTGCTTGTTTTTGTGGTGTTCTGCGTAATTTTAGGTTATGTATTGCATTGTTAAGTGAGTTTTTGTTATTAATTTTAATATACAGAAGTAGAAATGTAGAATTGGCATTAATAATTATTTTTCGTAGTAATATTTTTTGTAAAGAATAGTTCTTATGGAAGAAGAAATCCTTAGTGTTGTTATTTTTTGCCTAAAAAAGTTTATTGATTTTTTAGAGGTATTTTTATAATCGAGAAGGAAATAATGGAATAAAAGTAGTAATAATAATGAGATTTGTAAATTTATTGGTTTAATTGTTTTATCATTGATCTTATAAAATTTTATTTAATAATTTTTTAACTCCTTTTCATATGGCAAGAGAACTAGAAATCTATACGTAGAAAGGTGTGGAAAGATATATTTCATAAATTTGTTCCGGTTTTCCGCTTTTATTTCGCGCCTCCTGTTGAGGGTTTGTTATTGGCCTTCTCCAGGTTTTATTTAAGCTGGAGTGGGTTTTTGTCGGGTTTCATTGCTACATCGACATAGGTGAAGGTTGATGAAGCTTTTAGCATTTAGCATGGGTACGATAAAGATATGAGTTATAGACGTGAGTTGAGTATTTTGTGGCGGGGTGGTTCTGTCGATGTTTATCAGGTGTTATCCGGTACGCCGAATGTAGAGAACAGAGCATCATCGCTGCTGAGTTTTTGTGCGTTCTGGCTGCTTTGGGTTATCCTCTTGAATTTCTCTATAGCAAATTTCTGGTTAGTGGCTTCGTTGATGTTAAAGTCAAATATAAATAGAGCATTGGAATGGTAAAATAAATATTGCGGGCATAAGAGGTGGAGGGAAGAAGTTATATTTCTTTCTTTAAAGTATCTTGTCAGTGTGATAGTGATTTGCCGTAACGGGAGGATGTCTTTCGAGGGTGCTAGATAACCGATAATGCACCATTCTGTCTTTCTGTTATGGCAAGTATTTTGCTATGTGTAGTTGTCACAAGTGGATCTTTACGTCTTTTTTTGATGCTTTTGATAAATATTTCTTTAATTTCAGGTTATTTCTAAATAGGTTAGCTATGTTAATAATTCGTTGAATTTTTGATTAAGTGGCGATATGTGGTCGCCAAATAAGATTTCTACCAATGCTTTAGATTGGTGTTAATCGTGATTTAGCAAGGGAACAATTTATGTGTTAGTGTAAAGCAAGAGAAACATTTTTTTTTTTCTTGACGACCACATATCATTTATCATTTTTGTTATTTTTTCTAATACATTTACGAGATTTAGGTAACCAATTGTTGATCTGCTCTGCGCGATTTTATAGGACTCAGGTGGAATTACAATTCTAGTAATCATTTGATTCTTAACTTGATTTTTATAAGTAGGGTATTGTTATGAGCTTTTATGCCTTCCCATTTTTTTTATTGATTAAAAAATTTGAGGATTTTAAGGTCTGTCTTCCATTGTCAGATATCTTTCATTAGATGGTAAAATTTAATTTTATAGCTGAAATTTAATTTTGATTAACTAGTTAGTTTTTTTCGTTTTTATTTCATGAAGGAAAAGTATATAGTTTTCTGGAATTATTTATGTAATTGTCTGGAAAGATTAATTAGATTGATTTAGGTTAGATGATGAAAACTGATGACAGCTTAGATTAGGTTAGATTAATTAGTTTTTGGTTAGACCAATTCAACCAATTTAGAAATTTTGCGCAAAAACAGATTAATGCCTAGATCTCGATTAGAACGAAAATGCACTTCCTTCCAATTAAATGTTACTACTTATAAGTTGTTGTAACTTTAGATTTGCTGTTGAATCAGTTGAGCAGAATCTCTCACACACAGACAGATACTAGGAGTGTTGTGCATCATACCGACAGTGTTATATTTCGTACTACTCCGTACTTCTACTTTACGTGACAGGAAAAGCCAGTTCTCTATCTATCTTGGATACTCTCACACACAAGAGATTAGAAACGATGGTGAAAACTGATGATGGTGTAAGGTTTTTACGATAGTTTGTTTTTAGGAGGTGGATACGGTTTATTGGTATACTAATACTGATTACAGGATGAAAGAGAATATGGCGGGATAAGAATATAAGGTAAAGATGGTATGATAAACCCTTTACAACATCCGATATGCGCCAACAGCAATAATCTATCTCTTATTCCTCTCGAAAAAATTCATTTTTTATAGTTAAGTTTCTGAATTTTATAGAACGATGGTCTTGAAGCCGAGCAGTTTCGTAAAATGTTTATTGGCGGTTTGTCCAGTTCGACTACTGACGAAACTCTCAAGGAATACTATTCACAGTGGGGTGAACTTGTTGACTGTGTTGTTATGCGAGATCCATCTACAAAACGTTCTCGTGGATTTGGTTTTGTAAGCTATAAAACGCAAGCTGAGGTAAGATATTTGCGACTATTCCATAGGATATTCACTGTGAGCGCTGAAAAGGTTAGAAGAGCTTTGCTAGTTTTAGGGTTGCATCGAAAAATTAGTTGATGAAGCGTCTTCGAAAAAAATTAATCATCTGTCTAAACATTTTTTTAATGTAAAGGCATGTTATATTCTTCTATCTTTTTCCCACTTAGCGTTCAAAGAATTTTTTTTACTAAATATTAAAAATTAAGTTTCTCTATTTCAGTGTACTAACTTCTTAAGGTTTAAAAATTATTTCTGGCATTTTTAATCGTAGAACACTTTATTATTTGAAGATAACAAAATAAACCTAGAAGAGGATGCTATTTACCTAGATAAGGTTGAAAATATCTAAATTGTTCTATTCGTAGAAAATTGAAGCTAATTTTCTATTTCAGAAATTTGCAAAGATTATTTTTAGGTTGATCTGGCAATGGCGAATAGACCACATATGATTGATGGTAAAACAGTGGATCCAAAACGAGCAGTACCAAGAGATCAGTCAGTTCGTAGTGAAGCCAATGTTTCATCGAAGCGTCTATATGTTTCAGGTGTTCGAGAAGAACATACAGAACAAATGTTTGAGGAGTATTTTTCTAAATTTGGCACTGTTCTAAAGGTATGCACATGAAATGTTTTATATTTATTAGAATTCATTGGTATATGCTGATTTCATTAAAAAATCTTTTTTAAGGTTGAAATAATAAATGATAAAACAACTGGAAAGCCTCGAGGATTTGCGTTTGTGAGTTTTGAAGATTATGATCCAGTCGACAAATGTGTTTTGCAAAGGAGTCATCAGATTTTGAATTATCGTTGTGATGTGAAAAAAGCGCTTAGCAAAGAGGAAATGAGTAGGGTCAGTCGATTTTTTTTTCGTGAAATGTTTGACAGTATTTTATTAACAAAAATATTTTTGCAGGAACGAGATAGGCTGGAACGAATGGGGCGCTCAAGAGGTGCTATGCGAGGTGGTCCTGACCGTTTTGGGGGACCGCCAGGCTATGGAGGAAACTGGGGTTCTGGAGGCGGTCAGTGGGGTGGCGGCGGTGGTCGCTCTCAGTATTACGGTATTTTTTACCAATTTACGCAATTAGAGCTTTCATAATTAAGGATAATGGTTTTAAAACCTAGAATCCCTTTAGGAGGATATGGCGGCAGTTATGGTGGTGGATATGGTGGAGGTGGACCAGGTAAATCTTCATTTTATTGCAGAAAAGTTGCCGTAAAAATTGATCGTCAAGTAAAAATATTTTGTTTTATGAATGGTTATTTCATTTTCTCCTTTTTTAAAAATACTGTTCGTAGGTGGTTGGAATGGACCAGCGGGTGATAGTGTCAATGGTGGTTGGAACAGTGCCCCGCAAACAGGCGGGTGGGGAAGTGGTTCAGGTGGTGGTGATGCGGGTTTGTTATTGATTATTTTAGGATATTGGCTTTTCATAAATAGTTATAAAATCATAGAATTGCTTATTAATTCGGCCAAATCATGAACAGAATAATTTTGTTTAGGAGGTAGCACATGGAATCAAAGCGGAAATCAGAGTTCTTGGGGTCAAGGTAGCGGTCAACCTTGGAATTCATCGCAAGGAAATCAAGAATGGAATGGACGATCTTATTAATATCTCATTGTGGTTTTTTAATATTAACCCGTCGTTAACTTTTATTATTGCTTTTATTATTCTCATATAATTTATATTCCTCTTAACCACAGTCGTTTCCTATTATTGTCTGATCAAGTAATGGCCTTAATCCTTTAGCTGGGATTTTTTTGGAAAAAAGCCAATTTCAGTTTTTTCTTGTTGAACATCAATTTGTGGTATTGTTGAACATCTTACATCTAATTTTATATGTCCCGTTTTTTGCTTATTTCTCGGGTCGTTATATCAGTCCATGTTTGTTGATTATGCTTTTCCTTAAATTTTTCAATTTTTTCAAATTTTTTTATTAATTGCAATTTTCAAATTCATTTTGTGGTTCAAATTATTGTGGAAATGAAATAAAATTCACCAAAGCAGTTATTTTTTCGTGGGTTGAAATTTGATAATTGGATTGGCTGTCTGTTATTCGGTCTCTTAATTTATATTTTGGTCATTCCGTGATTGAACCGAATCGTTTCATGAAAACCAAGAATATATACAGCTTTATTAGTATAAAAATTGGTTAATTAATTAAATAAAGACATTTATTCGATAAGAATGGCATGAACCGTTTGTTTGAAAAGGATTGAATTCCTTTAATAACATTTTCATTTGTAAAACTGTTGGATTGAATGGGAAAAAATGTGTTGATGTTCTTATTATGTCAAGATTTTTGGATTAGTGTGGTGACAATTTTAATCGCGGATGGAGATTGAGTGATTTGTAGATAATTAGTAGGGGTTTCGGTTAGTACAAATGCAAACTTATCTTTGATTACTTAGATATTTAAATATTTCAAGCAAAACTGTTCGATTTTGTAATAATTAATGCTGGTTGATGGCGGTGAATGTGAAGATTTGTTTCATGTAAAAAGGTTTCAAATAAAAAAGTTCCTGCGATCACTCTAAGTAGCCCTGTGTGTCGATATATTTGAAGTTCAGATGCGGAGTGGTAATTCCGAAGGTGTAGATTTAAATAAACCCCAGAGAAAGGGAGGTGGATTTTTTTCATTTTTTTTTCAGCAATCACATCTTATTCGGACTAAATCGTACTGGAATATTTCAAAGCCGTTTGTTTATTTATTATTGGATATTAAATTTTCTTAAATTTTTAATTATTATTGTCGCCGAATTGCTAAGAAAGCTGGAAATATGAGCATCGCACCTGCTGCGCCCAACAAAAGAATTAGTGAAAAAAGGAGAAAAGAATGGAAGATATTAGAAAATAGCACGGAAATTAAAAATTGTAAATCTTCCCGCCCATCTCAAATTAAATATAAGTTACCAAAAAATCATTTTTGGCTATTTTAGGCTTCTGTTGGGAAAGGAGTGGGAGCGATGGGTGAATTGTTAATTTTTCAAGTTTGGTTTTGCTTGATACATTATTTTTCTTTGTAATAAACAGTAGTTTCGTTTTGCTTTCTTTATGTATATTTGTGTCGTTACTAATAAAGGTTTAATAAAGGTTTAAGGGTTCCAAGTTTGAAGGTTCGAACGTTCATAGCGAGTTAATCATTAAGCGAACGCCTGCTGCGGAATTTATAATATTGTTGACAAAATAAAAGTGCCGAGTGGCAGAAAATTTGTTAAATCTATACAGAAAAACACGGTGGAGCTGATTCACGAAGGAATTTTGTAAAGCTAGATATTGGAATCGCTGTGCTCCCACCGAAAATCGTGCAGTTATGTTCAATTACTAATTCATTTTACCCTAAACCAAACAAAATAACAAGTTTTAATGTATCATTAATGACGAAAAAGGAAAGAAGTTAAAAATCGGTAACGATAAATGAATTTGATTTGCTGTCCATTAAAAAATTATCTGCTGACGATTTTGCAGATTTGCTTCTATTTTGCTCATTTTGTGATCGAATCGAGGTGTCAAATGCTGTTAGAAAGCTTAAAATTAACAGAAATTTGTGGTTAACTAGTGATAAGATTATCGTTGAGGTTTTGTTTATATCTACTTATCTACTTCGAAAGTCAGGTAAAACTTTTCGAACTGTGGTGGATATTTTAGAGTCTTAAGGATGGATATCCTCGTAATGGATATGGATGAGATGAAATTTTAATTATTACCTCTTTTTCCACTTGCGATCCTTTTTCGTGATTTCAATCGTGGTGAATAATGGCGAACTATTCCTGATTCCCTAGCTGAATCGATGGCAACGATAATTGGTGGAATATACGATGGGCATGACGGAGATTCCAGTGATAATGAGGTAGGACATCTTTAAATTTTGTACTGATTACTGATTGGAGGTTCAGTAGGTTCAGCCATAGCTAAGTATCATACCAAATGCATCGTTGGATATATTTTGCCTCATTCAGTAATCAATAATAATAATATAATAACAATACTCACGGAATAAAACCCATATATTTATTGAAAACCAGCCAAGCAGGGCGCAAATGCCATGCGCTTGGTTAATGATTATTACTGACAAACAAGATTATGAATACTTCGGTTAGGCATATGATTTTCCATGATTTCGCTCGGAAAATCCGTGCGAATCAATTAAATCCAGACTGCAAAGGTTTTCATCTTTCCAGTGATGATTTTATTTTTTTTTTTATGACCGCTCACTATTACTGGTTTACTTGCTTGTCGGACTAGATAAACCAGAAAGTCCCTTGGCGATAGATATATAAGTGAGTCGCCAGCATCTGCCAGATTTTTGAACAGGTTTACTTCTGCAGGAGGTAGAATTTCAGCATCACCACTCCGAAATGAGCAAAAACTCACTAAGCCATTCTACTCTCCTTCATTTCTGTCACGCGACAGTGCCGCGTTGGCAGATCCGAACCCAAGCCTTGATTCTCGATGGTAGTTATCTTGCCACTGGGCCACTGAAGCATCCCACACGAAGTTTTGTAGGAAAAGAGCCTTGTTTAAGCCAAGTAAAAAAAACAATATAAATAACCTTATATATTCGTCAGCAATTACATTATTATCATTTAAAGTATCAACTGATGCATATCGTTGCATTCGCCTCACATAACGTCCATATGTATCCGATGGTGCAAAATTATTCGATTTAATGAAAGTTGGTGATGACTGGTGGTGTCGATCGGTATATCGTTCATTTGGCGCTTTGTTCGTATCATGAGCAGAATCCAAATATTTCTCTGTAGCAATAATGCTTGATTGACGAGCATTATCAATTTTAGGATTTATTTCGTAGCAATTTGTACTTCCAATCGATCCTTAAATTAAAATCCGCAATAAATTTAAGGAGTAAAAAATGACTTTCATGAGCCAAGATTATATCACTAATTTAATTGGTCAAGAATAAAGGCAATTATCGTTTTTTGGATTTTAATCCAATTAGAAGCCAAAGCTGAGAAAAATCTTATAACAAATATACCATAAAATAACCAAAATTTCCAAGGATTTAACGAGAAATTCTTCTTTCATTTTAAAAAGCTCCAGATGCTCCTGAGGGATCGAGCTTGGGAATTTTTAATCCGCTTTTCTACATGTTATAATAGATCCAGAAAATTAAGGGGAAATGGGGAAATCAAGGGAGGCGATAGTAGCGAATTTAGTAGAAAAAGGACGAACCGGAAGTGCTTTCTTCATCCGAAGATTTATCTATTTTATTTCGATCTCCAATTTTCGAGAACCGTTTTCGAGAATTAAGCAATTCTGAAGCTTTTGTGGTGAAACGTCGTTGTTTTTGCAAGCTCTTTTGTTCATTTGTATTAATTTGTTCAATTTTTTGATTTTCTTCCCTTAAAATATTTTGTATTTGTGAAAATAAGCAAACAAAACTAAGATGTTTTCTAACTGTAAAGTTTCTTAAATTTGAATTTGTATCAAGAAGTATATCACATATCACATAGAAGATGTTGGTATTGCTAGATGGCAAAAGATGAAAGCCACTTTTAAGGCCATGATTGCTTTTTCTTGTTGGGCGTAAAGGCACGCCACGCGAGTTTTTTTTGAGTACGATTGTTAGTTCGAACTTCGAACACCGTTGTGATTTGAGACTTTATAGCCTTTGCTTTTTCGGTTCAATGACATATGGATCAATTATAAATAATAATAACTTTGACTTTAATCTTCAAGAGTCATGGAATTCCAAAACTTCAAAGAAAATTTGTATGGGTTTTAGAGAGCACCTTTTTATAAAAAAGTATATAAACTATAGAGTCGTTGCAAGCAAGCTAAATTGATGTGGTCTGTCCTCTTGGTAATCTTATTTCATTCACCTATTATTTCGGTTGTTGAATCGAGATGGTGATGAAGATGGTGAAATTCGCGATGTTGATCTGAATAAATCATATTTTAGTCGTGAAGGCTTTCGATTTTGTAGTGATGGTGGTGAATATTGGCCTATTATTATTGGCTGCTGCGGTTGCTTGTTTGATATATTCGTAAAATAGCACTGTTTTAGTTCCTCATTACTACTTGTAGTGCAGCCTTTATCAATATTACCATCGAATTCTCCGCTAGCCGAATCAATCTCACTTTGTATTCTTGCCGTATTTTCGATTTGCCAATACTGCTGTAAAAAAATCTTTCCAGATCACTACCTAGTTTTACGTATATTTTATATTATTACATCAGCGATGTATTAAGTCTCGATGAATGGTTTTCACTTAATAATAACCCTGTTGATCCCCTTTTCAAGATCTTTCGGTTGATCTTGGACCGTTTTCACATCGGTATGATTTGAATTTAGATGAATAGTTGGATTAAAAGGAATCGGTCGTTTGTGTACTGGAATTGTGCTGTCAGACGCTGTTCGGCTTTCACATATGCTATTTTCACTGTGTTCGAAATCCATTTCATCCTTTGTTACTTTATCCTATGATTGAAATTTTTCAAAAATCTTCTAAGTTGACAAAGAAAAATGGAAGATAACATTATAAGAAAAATTTAGTAATTTCTTATCAATTTTTGCTTATATTACACGTTGATTTTAATGGAAATACTGTACAATGTCATCTAAACTAATACTTCTTCAGCGAGTCAGTTTTTTATCCAGTTGTCTAATCATTCTATGGACATATGACACTCTTTAAATATTAAACTGATTAAATTGATTTTTAGGCTGTTTTTTATCAATTTATCATATATTTATCATATTATCATGTACAAAAATTTGCTTACATTTGCATCAATATTCTCATGAATAACGATGATTTTCGATGGTGAATCTGAATGAAAATCAGCTGTTTTTGAGCCAATATAATTTACGGATAAAAATATATTGATAAGATATAATGTAGAAATTATTAATGAAATAATACCTGCCCACAATATATTAATTTCGTTTAATGATAGCTAAAATTTTCACTTATTTTTTATTGATATATATGCTAAATATAGATCCAATACAGATATAGTTCGCAGGATCCAAACCAAATTTTTACACTCGGGGCAATAATCTAAGTAGCAATTAGTAGCATATTAGCTATTT
This sequence comes from Dracunculus medinensis, assembly GCA_900625125.1. Classification (NCBI taxonomy): domain Eukaryota; kingdom Metazoa; phylum Nematoda; class Chromadorea; order Rhabditida; family Dracunculidae; genus Dracunculus; species Dracunculus medinensis. The sequence goes on along the minus strand of UYYG01000113.1, from coordinate 81,868 downwards.
TGCCTACAGCTTTATTGGTACTGCTCTTGGTTTCTTTTGAGCCGGTTTTTTCCCGCAATTTATTTTTCATTAAAAGATTTATCGTAGCGATATAGAGTTAGCTTATTTATGATAATTAATTTGGCTAATGAGCCGAATATGGCAAGTATGTTAAAATCATAACAATTTATTGCCACACGACTAATGAATGTTTCAATCGGAATATTAAAATTCTAATAAAAATATATAAGTAAAACTAAATCATAAATAAGAAAGGAAAAATACCTTCCAATATCCGAAAGTAAGAATGAGAGCAAAACCAAAAAATATAAAACTCATAGTAAAGCTTAACATAATATCGACTTTAAACCAAATTCTGCTTTTATCAATGGCTCGTTTATCAATGATATGCGAATTTTGTCCATATTTTGAATAATTATTTAATGATTTATATAATAAAAATAGTCCTGAAAGCACAAATTTTAATAATTTTCATTGAATAGTGTAACATGAAATCTTAATTTGAATGATTACCCCCATTAATCCAACAAGTTTAACCGCAACGTTTTAATAGCTTAAAGTTTATTCTTCTCTTCCCCTAACAGTCACTTTAAATGGTCCTGCTGGCAATTAGGCTGAGATCCTCTCACTAAGGAGATAATTGGCTGCGAAGTTATTGAAGGTTTAACAGTGAATAGCCAAATTTCAAATGGATAATGATTTTAGAAAATTTGGAATAATTAGTAAAATAATTGATAAAACAATATCAAAAATGGGAGGAAATTTTCATGAGATAAACTCTACAAAATTAAAAATTTTATCCACGAATAAGGAAAGTTTTAAATAAATTCGATCTTTTCCGCTGAATAAATTAATTTCAAAATATTCAGAAAAAAGAGTGACTTGATGACTTATTGCTCATATTTAGAAGCGCGGTTACAAAAATAGAATTCTACCAAAAATTCACGTTGTGCTAGCGGCCTATGTTTCTATCTCCAGTTGACTAAATTTTTTCGGCCCCGCAGGCTCAGCGGGTCTGACTAGGAAGCCTTGGCAAAAAAAAATTTACCAAAACTTCTTCCTTATTGCATTACATTTATTTTATTGCAATAAAACTATATTTTTTTATAATTTTTAAATAATAATTGAACAAAATTTTGAAAATAGACAAAACGTAAACCAAATGGTGGAATAAGAAGGCATGTAATTGTTAAAATCCATTGCGAACCAATTTTAAAAATACAAATTATAAAACATAGCGAACTAATAAATTGCAATATTTTTACAATTATATTTATTATTGTTATTATATATCGTTTATTAATGTTATTTATTGTATACATCTGAAATTTAAACACTTTAAAGAGGTATATTATAGTGATGGTTTGCTTAATCTTCTTTTCTGAAAACACGAACCATTTCTGGTTTGGCACAGATGGATGTGTTTAGATGAGCCTTTTATCATATATGTATAGAGAAATGGAGTTTCAGGTGGATCAGGTTATTTGAATTCCACTTTTTATTTCTTAGCAAGAGAAAAGAAATGAACACATACATCAAACATTCCACTGAATGTGTGCAATCAGCATGAGCAAATCCCATTAGAGCCATGCAGATTCACTTTCTCATGAGGGTCAGAAATTTGGAGAATCCTTTTAAACGATTTTTCAGTAAACCCTACGAAAAACTCTCGAAAAATCACAAATTTGATTCATAAATACTGATGCGTATTTATTCAGGCTTATCAAAAATAACCGGTTTCAATTCTAATTTCTAATTTCAGATGCGTTACCAGAACGAGAAGCTCTGACTCTTATAATCAGTAGGACTAACCAAAAGAGAAATGGTGCGATGTGTTAGAGAAAGAACAAGACTGTTCAAAAAATGGGAGATATTTTTTAATGATAGGTTGACTAATCAATATTTCTGGATTTTTACTAAACCAGTACTAAGTTTTAATGAGTTTTAATGTACCACAGTTCTTTATTTTGATTATTTTTATTTAAAAAACTGCTAGTCCGGCTTATAAAATGGAAAATGCTTACTCAGTTTCCAGTTTTTGTTTTGCACAGCTTAAATTATCGAAGTAGCGAATGGCGAGAAAAACAAGAATAAAACGAATGAAAATCCTGGAAGAAATTTATTTTTTAATATTAAAAATGACAAAAAGAAAAATAAAACATTAGAAAAATTTTCATTATGCCAAAATTACCAAACAATATATTTGGACTAAATCTAATATACGAAATAAAAATTGCAAATTTTTTAAAATTTTTTTCACAGATTTTCCAGTTCCAACAAAAGTTTTTATAAGCCAAGTTGAATTTTAAAAAAAGATGGAAATAAAAAATGTGCTTTGATTTTTATCAGAAAAATCATAAAATTAACGATGTAAAAATTAAAATAATGATGAAATATTTGAAAAAATTCAAAAAATATTTCAATTTAGCGTTTAAATAAAATTTAAATTCATAAATTATTCATAGAAAATTCATAAAAAATAAATTAATTCATAAATCCATAAAAAATTAAAAACCAAAAATTATATTTTCTTCTATCAGCACGCATCGTTTCTGGTTAAACTAGCTCCACTCACTAGAGAAGACTATTTTTAGCGATAAATGAGGAGAAAATCCTTAGAAGCAACTCGAACTTCGCTTCTAATGGTAAATTCTTGCTACTTCTTCTTAGCCATAACAATATACTCGATATTGATTTAACTGTAGATATTATGAATGCCTTAGTAGAAAGAGCTGAAATTTGCTCGAAAAATCGTTCAAATGAATCTTTTATCCTATGGCAATGTTAAAGAGGACCAAAGAGAAAATAATTTTCGATAATTGAACTTTTACTTTTTTAAATCTTATTTTTTGATAAGTATAAAATTTTAAAATAAAAACATCGAATTATAATAAATATTGATCATTGATAAAACAAGTTTTAGTTATAAAACTGACTAGAAAAACGAGTTATGAACTCGTCGTTAACTTTCTGGCTTACTTGAATTACTTCTCATTTCTCATGGAAAATAAAATTTTTTTATGAAAATTATTGGACCGTATTGGATATTCTCTCAAATAAATTATTCAATAAAATTATTCAGTTAATTTGCTGTATTCTTATAGCAATCGCTGGATTATATCTAAAGGAATTTTCAAGATTTGCCGTTAAAATTCGAATTCGTTTGGTTTCTGCTGGCGCTCTACCTTTAAGTCGGCAAATATGGTTTCTTTGATGGAAAAGCCAACTGAAATACTAATCTTAATTGTTAGCAGAGTTGATTTGAAATCAAACTTGAAATAGCGCTTATTGTTAAAAAAATAAAAAATTGAAAAACTTTTTTAAAAGACCATATTTGTTGAACACTAATTCACATGGTACTTAAAAGGTTCTAAACCGACTTCAAATCGATTTTAACTTCCTGTTGCAAAAAATTTAAACTTTTATACTTGTAGGATATCTACAAACAAATGTTTAGAAAATGATTAGAAAAAAAAAGACTGGTAAAAAATTTTAGAAAATAAAGTGATACATGATTATTTTATTATTTTACTTTTAGTTTGGTAGCACTATTCGGAAAAGTTAATCAAACCTATAAGTAGATAGATTATTATGAATAATAAATTATTTCTATAAGAACTTTCTTCTTCCAGCAGCAGGAAATCCACCAACAAAAGCGTCCTTGAAATAGTATTTCACATTTTTATAGGGCAATTTTTATTTTCTTATTTTTTTCCTTTTTTCTATTTAAATAGCATCGTTTTTAAGAAAAAAAATTTTATATTCAAATAAATCTCACAAATAATTTATTGAAAAAATTATATTTTTTATAAATTTTAAAAAATTTTAAAATGAATATTTCTAGAAATAAAAAATTTTCTATTTCTGTTTTTCATTTTATAAGAAATTTACAAAACCTGCTGCACGAAAAATTTTGCATTGTCAATTTAGCAATAAATATTTTTGCATGAAATGTATGAGATAATTAGAAAGTTGCTTAGTACCAAGGAAATGAAAATATTTGGCAATTATTTTTTGTCGTCGCTTAGAAATATTTGCTCATCCATGAGCATTTTTTTTGAGTAGGATTTAGTATGAGAAAAAGCATCACAAAACTCTTCATCACTGATATAATGCTAGAAACACTGGGTCACTTCAAATATTTATCCTTTTGGTACCAATTTAGTAAAGACTTACAACTAATGACTGAAATTTCTCAACATATCTCTAATATTTGAATAATACAAAGAATAACAAATACTATTAGAGCATGTTAATGATCGTATGAAATAGATAACTTTTATTCATAACGATGCGTTACGCTTAACAAATAATTTGGTCAACTGGATTTATAGCGATTTATCATTACCTGTAATAATAAATAAGAAATTTGGACAATTTAGGCTAAAAGGGAATTTATAATTTAGTTATTATTGCTTTAAAAAACGTTTACTTAACGTTAACGCTGAACTTCATACAAAAGATAAAAATCTACTTTTTGCATAAACCTTTCTTTTGTGAATACGCCATGGTGATACGAATCGAAGATTTTTATTTTTCAATATATTCGATATTTTAAATAGTGATATTGATATTTACTGATATTTACTAAGATTTGTAATAACTAAGATTTGCTTAATCATAGTCTAAGTAATTTTTCTGGCAAAGGGATGTCATAACAGCTAAAACATTTGATTCCCTCTCTTCTTCCTCCTCTTTTCTATTTCTATCAAAAATTATCAAACTTGATTAAATTGGTTCTTCTCTTGAGCCACTGTTCCTCTGTTCCTCATTTCGTTGGCTTAGTTAATTGCTGAGGTAAAGATGAAGCGTTTACCAGAGAATTAATTGAGGTACAGCTGGGCATCTAATATTCGCTTCGATCTCATGTGCTTCAAATAAAAAGCAGTTTTACTTATATCAAGGAACTGGAATCGAATAAATGCTGTTTAAAAAAGCAGCAACATATATGGTTCTCAGCGCAGCACAATCTACTTATTAACACCAAATCGGTTCCATTTGATTTTAAATATTTATATTTATTATGTGTTAGATATTTTTATTTTTCGATATATTCGATATTTTAAATAATAATACTGATATTTACTAAGATTTGTAATAACTAACGAATAATAACTAATAACTAAGATTTGTAAAATATTATCTAAAAAAAAGCTTATAAGCAGTCAAAAAAGCGTTCCATTTAGAATACTTTTCAACAATTATTAACTAAATTTTATCGAATTTTAATTTCCCATTTTTAAATTTTTAATTTTCAACTTAATTTTTTGGAATTTTTCTAAGGAAAAAGCCTATTTTAATAATTTTTTAATAATTAAATTTTTTGGTAAATTTTTAATAGGGTGTAATAGAGACGAATTACAAAGTGTTACTATTACTATGAATTCTTTAGATAATCCCTTAAATTTAGACTATCTTAAATCACGACAAGTTAGCGGAGTGAGTTTAACCAGTTAATGGCGAGAACTCTTTAAAAAATTTTAATCACTATGGCAATTTGACTGATAGTTCTCTGAGAACCGTCCTTTAATCCCCTTTGACATCCTATCAAACCACACGATGGTCTTTTCTAGCAGTTGACACTAAGAACTTAAACTTCCTTGTAGTATTTTACTCAGATCTACCCAATATACTGCAATGATCGCGTTTCAACGAAAAAGCCTTCATGTTGCCTCCATACTTCCGTACATCTTGAAATCTTCTGATATTCTCGAAAACAGATTGAGCTTTGCGAAGAACTTTCTCAAATCCCGTCAAATATCCTTAATACCTGAATATCCTTAAAACTCAATTTCATTCACTTGTCATAATTTATTAATGATATATTTTAAGCGGTTTCAACCGCTTCTGCTAAATCCATTTGCAATTTTTCAATACTCTCTCTCTCTCACCACTTTATTCTATTAACGCTTTATAATTTTGTGGCTCATCTTTGCAACTACAGCAATAAAATATAAAAAGTCGCTTATCGTGCATGAAGGCATCAAAGAATTAAAAGAGAACTGCGATGAGTACTAAGGGAACATAAGGGAAGAGTTTGATCAAATATCATGAGTTAATGAGTTACTCTAAGATCGAACATTTTTCGATCTTAATGTATGTGCATACAATTCGTCTATTCCCTCCAAAACTTGTATATTTTCGAAACTTCTTGATGCTCGCCACATATTATTTTTCTCCTAAATCTGGTTATCTTTAGAACCCGTTCCATGCTGGGGCTCTATTTTAGCCTAATATAAATAATACGTTCCTTCCTGTAACTTTTGACCTCCTGTAACTTTTAGATCCTGCCTTACTTGCCTTATTTCCCTATTTAGTACATAGGGCTCTATTATGCTTCATAAAAATAGCCATTTCATTGCCATATCACTAAAATTTTATCATAGTTCCATCTGTAAAAGATTAAATGACCTTTACAGGTCAGCTAAATTTTTTTTTGATATTATTTGTATCATATTTATATCATTGTTATATTTAAATTGACCCATCAAAGTAACTTTAAAGTATCGATTACGATTAACTAGCCAAAGCCTGCAACAGAAAAGTAAGTTAAGTTCCAGTTCTAAAATTTTCGTATTTGTCAAATCATGAAAGATTGATATAATAAGTTGGCTATCTTGATGCCAACAATTTAATATCCTTCCGCCAGCATGGTTTTTGTTCGAAAAAATCCACTTCCTCATAAATATTGGTAAATCTTTCAGATTGGTCAGCATCAATTGGTAATGGAAAAGTAGTTGTTTAAGTAGGTCTAGCCAAAGCATTTATTATAACTTGATATTAGATTGCTTAAAAGGTCGTCACCAAGCTAGACTATCGATAACTTTCAGATTTGGTTCCAATCAAATTAGGATAGTTGTATTACCTTTCTTATTATATATATTAATGGCATCACGAAGTTGTACTAAATTCTCCTATTTATCATTATCTTGATGGTTATAAAATTTTATATTCTCATAGTAGATCGGATAATCTGTCTCCTCAATAGAATGACCTCAACAGGATTTCTAACTGGCTATATGACAGGCAATTATTCTCTCCATTCGAAAATGTAACATGTTATATATAAATGCAAAAGGATCCCGTATTAAAGATAGCATAATTAGATGGGCTTTGAATATCTCAGGTCTTGGCGCAAAATCGTGGATAAAAATCTTGCTTTCGATTTTCCATTTTCCTGCAAAACTATAGTAAAAAAGTCCTCAAGAATGCTAAATTTTATTTTTCGGTCATTTAAAATAGAAATCAAGCTTTCATATGAAAATATATGAAATGTTCATGCGACCTATTCTTGAATATACTGCAACTTGTTATTCCTCAAGTTATCGCAAATCAAATAAATTAATTGAAGGATTCCAAAAGTACCTTGTACATCGACTCTTGCCTAATAGTAATATCACTTATAAAGCAAAACTTTAATTATAGATTCTCTCTCAATTCGAATTAAGCAAGATTTAAGTCATGCATATAAAATTCGTTATGGTCGTCAAATTAAATTGTTTAAAATACTACAATTTTTGGTTAAATATTAACCCAGGAAGATCTAATGGGCTAAAATTATTTAAACCTAAATGTAAAATTAAACTAGGAGCACTTTTTTATTCGCACCATTAATTACTTGAATAAACTTCCGAATGACCAGTTTGTGCATCATCCTTAGCTATTTTAGAAGAAGATTAAATATCAGCCATGAAATTGTTTAAAAGGTTTATATTGTGAAGGTAAGTTGAAATCTTGATCATTTTTCATCCGAATATGACTAACTATCAGTAATATAATATATTCAGTTCGACTTGAGTTATTTTATAATTTTTTTTTATTTTATTATTTTCTTTTACATTGTTAGTTTTTAGTCCACTTGTATCATAATGCTTATTATATATAAATCATTAATTTCTTTTCATTGACCTAATTTTATTTTTATTAATATAGGCAGATGACGCTTGTCGCCCTGCTTGTTTGCTTGGAATAAATAAGTAATAATATAATAACTTTTAAATAATTTTTTTTCCGATGCCTGACCACCACACTCTGACCAAGACAAGAGTCATTACACAATCTGAGTGGTGTATGAAACTACCTCTGCTTCTTTCGCCATGTGACCATTGGCAAAAATTTGATTTCTGATCACACCAAGAGCTGTACTAATCAGTATTGGTGAGACCATTTACTTTCACTTTTTACGCCCTAAGAAACCCACCAGTGATCCATTAATTAACACTTGCCAAATTTCACTATAACCACTTCCATAAACTTATTTTGATCTCATAGACCTTATGTTTGATTGATATTTTCTTCAGAATCTGTTATAACGCTCTATACTCATAGAAGAAGATTAAATTTGTTAAAAATAGAATCAAGAGATGGCAAGAGATATTTATGGATTTGGCTGGCATCAAAACAGTGCAATGAAGTATGGATGTGCAAAAAGTGTAAGAGTGTCCCGAAGGTTTGAATACAATCCAGAGTGGTTCCACAGTATCAATATTGTGCGTAAAACGCTACTGATACATGCCTCTAATGTGCGTAACAAGGTGCATATGCGCCATTCGCAACAGAAAAAGATTTTTTCAGATGAAATTATTATAAATGGGACAATTTATGGCAAAAATTTGCTCCTAAAATGGAAAAAATTTAAATAATGTATAAATTTTTAAAAAATTGTAATAATTACAATAAAATTAAGGGTCACTGAGGTTTAAATCGTTAGGCTAGCTAATTCAATTGCGTTAGCTAATCGTTAGCTAATTTTCTCAGAACATCAAAGAATTTGATTTGAAAATTTAATATTTTATGGAATTCTGACTGTGAAAGCTTAACACTTAACACTTAAGAAAGCTTAAACACAGGTTATTTGCAGATTTAATCTAATTTCTTATTCAATGTGTGATTTAATTTGAATATTGAGTGAAAAATCTATTTAATTATACTTGAAAGTGATAATACATTGGTGGAAATTTGGAAAGTCAATATCGAGTTATTTAATTATTATAAATTTAGGCAAAGTTTGAGTTGAAAAAGCAAATTTTTAGGAAAAAAATTGGTTTTAAATTTGTCAGCTTTTATTTATTGAATCATAGGAATTTCAGTGAATTTGCTGAAAAAAATGCGCGGAATCAGAAATCATAGTTCTTGCTCAAGCTCAGGCTTATTAGAAATTAATTTATTGCTGCCCTATAATGTCAAAAGAATAGCAAATAAATTAGGTTGCTTAAAATTTTATGGTATTTCAAATATTTTATGGTATTAATACCATTTTTATATTTTATGGTAATGTGGTATAAAAAGAGAAGGTAGCGATTTGGCTAGTAATATTTTTTTTCTAAAGACACTCACAGTTTTTGTCTTGGCTCTCCACACTGACCCACTGTTTTACGTCCAATTCCTAAGTATTCGGTTATTTGGACAGTTTATTATCCAGTAAACATTTAGCTATTCTTTTTAATAAATGATTTGATCTGAATTTATACGATCTGAATTCATGAAGTGTCCAAATACTGATCGTTCAATTGCTTGAATAGTATCTATAATTGAATAGATTCTACAGTTTTGCATCTGCAATTGATTCAAATAGATCAAAGAAGAATCTAAATCAGTTTTTGGGTCATCAAATTTATCATGATAAATTTCGATAATCCGTATAAATTAGGTCAAATATGTCTTTTGTTCTATCTTTTAACAACAGACGTAATAATTGTACATTGCTTAGATTATTTTATAATTGTTAAATTTTTCTTCTATTTTCGAAAGGGCATTTTTAGTTTTAAATTATTTCTTAGCATATTTCGACGCGATCTTCTTTTCGATATGATGAAAATTAATTTTAGGCCGCAAATATATCAATGAAATTCACACCAAAAAATTTATTAATAACTGGTGGTGTTGGATTTATCGGTTCAAATTTTATCAACTACGTTTACAATAAATGGCCTTCATGCCGGTAAATTTTTTTTCAATTCGATATTTCATTATTAGGCTGAAAAAAATTCGAGTAAGTAGTAATTACGAAAGTAACGCGTTGCCAAAATTCATTGATATAAAATGAAATGAAATGAAATTTTTGCGAACATTTTTTTAGAATATTTTCAATAGTATTTATTAATGCCTGATAAAATTCCAGAATAATAAACATCGATAAAGATGATGACAAATTTGGTTATAGTTTTGATGAAGAAAGATATGTTTTTATCAAAAATGATATTCAAAATATAAAAATTCTTACCCATATTCTTCATTTATATCAGGTTCGTTTATTTTTGATATAATTTTCACTGGTAAATATTCAAAAATCTTTCGGTTCGATAGTTCGATTAAACCTTAAAATCACTGTAGAACATATATAAATCATTGCTAGTTAAGCCAATCTATCTGAGAAATAGGTAGAAACCAGGTCAAATCAAAAGCTTTTTGCTTTAAGATAGATGCAGTAATTCATTTTGCTGCAATAACCCATGTCGATGAATCCTATGCCAATCGAATTGGTACAATAACCGAAAATATTGTTTCAACATCGCAATTATTGGAAGCTGTCACTATTCATTATAATGGAATTGAGCGTTTTGTACATATAAGTACAGGTAGGAGATTCATGGATGTTTTCATTAAAGTATTAAGAGAAAACGGGGAGATTTTTCCAATCCAATGGGAGGCACGTAAAACGTGAATATCGAAAATTGTTGTGTTCCGTAATACGTTCGCTAATTTATAATTTATTAATTTAGGGCCCTTGATGAAACGTCGAAACGTTGGGCATCTTTGCTTTCTCTTTATTTACCTACCATATTGTTTTCTGCAACTTTGTACTTTTATTAGCCAATATATATTTATTTAATATGCAAAATTTTTGTAAAATAATAGTTGTAAAAAATGGAGATTCAGATGAAGTATATGGCGATTCACAAGAAAATGAGGATCGAAAAGATGAAAAGTCCAATTTAAACCCAACAAATCCATATGCAGCAAGTAAAGCATCGTGTGAGCTTATATTGCAAGCATATTCGGTTTGTTCTTTTTTCTTTCTTTCATTAACCACAAAATTAGTTAAATATGATATCCTTTTTTTAAACCAGGTCCTTTATCATTCGGCCTATAGTTTTTATCACTTATCATTTTTAAAAATTTATCAAAATTTTAACTTATTTTTATATTCTCTGCAAATGAAAATTTCAAGCGCATTTTAAATGTACAAAACTTTATATACAAAACTTAACGTACAATGTACAAAATGTACAAAACATAAAAACTTTTATGAAGTTAGTAATTTCTTTTACTTTATTCTTGTAAAATATAGTTAGTTATTAGTTTATTTGCTTATTTTATTTCATTACTTTGTAATTTGCAAATTCAACGGGTAATTTAATAAAAAGTATAAAATAAAAAATCAAGCATTCATATAAATTGCCATTTGTAATGGTACGAATGAATAATGTATATGGTCCTCGACAACAATTATCAAAACTTATTCCGAAATTTATCAATATAGCTATGAAAAATGGTGAATATCCGTTAATGGGCGATGGTCTACATTCTAGGTAATTTATTCAAATATTTAGATAAATCGTCTGCTAACCGTTGAAATCACTTGAATTTTTTTTATATATTAGAAATAAATAATTCAATTTTCTGGTAGAATTTAATTTTTTCTCCACTCACTATTTCTGGTTGGACTCATCAGCTGGCTTGTCGGACCTAAGCCTAAGCCTTTGCCACTGAGTCGCTTGGTGATAAATATGAGTGGCCAGCATCATCTGGATTTTCAATAAGTTCACACTTACTAGAGGTAGGTTCTCAGTATCGACTCCCGACGAAAACGAGAGCAACAATTCACTACTACTTTACTCCACCTCATAAAAATTTTCATGAAACATGATGAACTGATATTTTAAAAAAATCTGCTCACGTTTTTCACTCTTATCCTAACAATACGCACCATTTCTGATAGCTCTATTAATTCTAAACGTTAAGCGTTTTGTGCCATTTGCCTAGAGATAAGAGTAAGTTCCCAATCATTAACCACTTTAATTTCATTTCATTTTAAATCATAGGTTCGTCCTCGCATCAAGTAATCTATAAAATTGAAGCAACATAATTTGAATTGGAATTTATGCACTGAATTTATAAGAAACTGCAATAAGGATATTTTCAGAAGTTGGATGTTTGTAGACGACTGTTGTGAAGGTATAAAACGAGTAATGGAATCTGGTCGATTGGGTGAAATTTACAATTTAGGTACCGATTTTGAAATATCGAATTATGATGTAACAATTCAAATACATCAGTTAGTATCCAAATTACTTAATAGGTGAGGTTTTTTAATATGTATGTTTTGAAATATTTTAGAAACTTTTTCGGCCAATTTTTATTGAAAATCTTTTTAATGGCACACGAAATATATTCCTATAGTTTTCTTAAGAGCATCCACCATTGTCTGATTAGGCTCACTCCACTGGCTGGTCAGATATGCAGGGACTTGGCGATAGAAATACGGGTGAATCACCAGCATCACCCCTCGCGCAGACTTATTCCTTCGGGAGGCAGAATCTCAACACTGGAGCTTCGAGTTAAGCAACAACCTACCAAGCCATTCTATTCTCCCTTCTTTTCTTTAGGCGACACTGCCGCCCTAAGCGTCGGCGAATCCAAGCCTCGAGTCTTTGCGACAATTGGTATCACCACTGAGGTACCGATGCACCATAGTTCAATATTACAAAGTATAAATAAATAACAAATAAAAAAACTTGTTAAAGGGATTCGACGAGCGCGAATTTCTGCTTTATCGCAGATCGCCCATACCATGATCGACGATATTTAATTAATTTCAATAAAGTCGAAACCGAAATGAACTGGAAATGCACTACTGATTTTAGAGATGGCCTCTACAAAACTATTCAGTATTATATAAATGATTACGAAAGAATAGAGAAATTTGCTAAATTAAAGCAAGGCTAACAAGTTGTTATTAAAGTCGCTTCAGTGACAATTATGAAAATTACTCGACATCCTCTAAAATTTCGAGCAATTTCGAGATTTTTTGGTTCATCCATAGAACTGTCATTGTTATTTCATTCCTTACCACTGATGGCAATCATCCTTTAAATAATTTTTCAAATATTAAAAATGTTATATTGAAAATTCTACATTTCTGTTACAACGCTATAAATTTTAACTATGCATTACTATACTGTTGAGTGAAATCATCTTTGAAATTTTATTGACTAGCGACTTTAAAAAAATAAAATAAAAATTTATTTTTAAAAATAAAAATTTATTTTTAAAAATAAAAGTAGAAACCGAAATCTACACAAAAGACCGGTATGTCACAATTACATGGCAAGTAGACTTACTCAATGATTAACGAATTCGTTGCACGCATATTAATAAATAGAAATAATGAGTTTAAAAAGTACAATAAAATGAGGTGATAAACATATTGTTGGATATGCTATGAGGTAGCTTTTTGGGCGAAAAAAGGCTTTGGAATAAAGCAAACGAATACATAGTAATAATTATACATGAAAATACTAAATAAAAAAGCAATATACGTAAGCCATCTAGTAATGGCATTTATAAAGTATTAAAGAGAAAAATAATAATAACTAATTTCATCATTACTGGATATAATATAATTTTGAATATTGAATATAATAATAATATTATTGAATATAAATTTCACCGAGTATCACCGAGTACGTACCGGATATTATCGATTTTACTTTCTGACCTTGCATTTCCACCTTCAATTCCAACATAGAAAGCGCAGATCAAATCGTCAAGATTTAAATTTTTGACTTTGAATATTTTTAAATTTCAATTTTTAAATTTTTTGCATAAGATTTAAATTTTGTAAAATATATTTGATTGGACAATTTATCAAAAATAATTTTTCTCCATTCCATCAGTATTTCGCTTCTAATGACAAGTTTATGTTTAAGTTTAAAAAGATTGGAACTCATCTTTCAATCAAAATATTTAAGGTTAAAAAGGTTAATATTAAATATTTAAGGTTAAAAAAGGTTATACAATATTTTAAAAAATAAAAATTGCCAATTATTTGAAAGCATTAATAAATAATTAATAATAATTAATAATAATTAATAAATAATAATTTAACATATAATATATTCCAATTTTCAATTAGGTCAATTTTGGTACAGGTTTTATTGATGGGAATAACTAATCAAAAATCTACCAATGTTTCTTGTCATGAAAATCTTGTTGTGTTAAGAACATTGTGTTAATGTCGTAAGGTCAGTTGAAATAATTACAAATTTCATTTAAACAAAAATCCCACTCATCAATGCCAAATGACGGTATAAGTTTCACTGTTTCATATAAATTTTGAATATGCTCCTGAAAACAAATTTTCTTACCAGCATAGACATTATATAACAAGCATTAAAAATGAAAGGAATAAAAATAATCAACTATCTTTTATGTGAAAATTTTTTATACCAGAATTCTTATACAATCCTGATTCTTCGAATTTTTTTTATTTTATTATTCCTAAATAATAAATATATATATATATATATATATATACGTATGAAACATGAAATATTATATGTATGAAATATGTATGAAAATATATATATATATATATGTATGAAAAAATACATATATATATATATATGTATGAAGCATGAAATATATATATGTATGAATATGTATAAAATATGAAATATATACATATATATATATATGTATGAAACATGAAGAAAGCAGGACTAAAAGGCAATACTGAGGCATTGATTATAGCAGCATGGGAGCAAGCATTAGGCACTAGATCCATTGAAATAAGGATCTACCACACTAGACAGGACTCTAGATATGTATAGTGGCAGGATGCAAGCAAGCAAAAACAATATACAATACACAATGAAAGGGATAAACATGTAGCTGGCATCATCTACAGGAATATCTGTTCGGTGTGTGGTTTATCCTCCCAAGACTAAATCCTATGAAAGATCCTTCAGAAAAGGGTCGCAAAGAACAAAAAGGCGAAGATCCTGTACAACTTCCTTATCCAAACAGACAAACAAGTGCTGGTCAATCAACCAGATATCGTGGTAATAGACAAGAATCAGAAATCAGCACTGGTAATTGATATATATACCAAGCGACAGAAACAATAGAAAGAAGGAATATGAGAAGTTGGAGAAATACCAAGGGCTGAAGGAGGAACTAGAGATGTGGAAAGTAAAGGAGAAAGTAACCCAGTGATAATTGAAGCATTTAGAATTGTGATCCTTAAACTAGAAAAAAAGTGGCTTCAGACTCTAGGAACAACATCAGAGATCCCCATACAGAACAGCGCACTAGCTAAGATACTGCGCAGAACCCTCAACCTCTCAGGCCTCTGGTGGAAAGCCTGAGATTGAGAATAATCATAACCGCCTATAGGGAGAGAAAAGTTAATTTAATTAATAAAAATTCTTATGTAATATAGCATCAAGTGAAGGCTTCCAGGGACAAAAATATAAAATAAAAATATAAAAAGAAAAGATATTAAAGCAAAAAGACATACGGTTAATAACGGAATAAAAAGAAGTAAATTGCCAAAACGGGTATCCGTATCCTCAAATTTTTGTTCATTATACCACTTATGTAATTCAATTACAACTCGATTGCTTGATGACTGCGCAATTGATTTGGTTTTTGAAGATAACGATAGACCATTAAGATTCCAAAATATAATCAAACGTAATGCCATCATCTCGCCTTCAAAAAAAAAAATTTATTGATCATATGCATTAAATTTCTAATGCTAATAAAATCGCAGTATTGAAACCAATTAAATAAGAAGTTCATCAAACACTTATTAAGCCTAAGCCTAAACCTAAGCCTAAGCCTATGGGTTGTTACTCAATTGGGAGCGCAGATGCTGAGGTTCGACTCCCTGTAGAAGCAATTAGGCTTAGACTTAGGCTTAGATATCAAATTATGTGACTGATCAGAATTTTCATTTCCAGTTTTTAGCAAATACAAAAAACAAAATAACGAGAGCGGAGGCTAAGATTCACCGTATTTATTCACAAATCATTCTCCGGCGAAGTTTTTATCCTACTAATTAGTATGGAGTCAGCAATATATACTGATGTAACAAAATGAATAATGGCAACCTGCAGTAAGATTCATTTGAATCATGGGAACTATCAATTCGGTGATCAAACGAAAACTGTTTTCTCCATACATCCTAAAAAAAAAGAAAATAAATTGCGAATGCAAATCTTTTTACGAATTATTATGGCTCAAAAAAATTTATTTTTCATCAAAAATAATACTAACATTGTTTGAATCGCACGGTTTTGATTTTTTTCATCTGATAATTCTGGTGGATTTCCAGGAACTATATATGAATTATTAACAAGAATTATTTTATCATGATAACCCAATTCAACTGTATGGAAAATATTGTCAAGAAGTAGATAACGTAGAGCAAACGCTCTCAAAAGTTGTGCTTTATCTAATGCGCTTTCAATTGACCTAAAATGAAAAAAAAATTATTGAGTAGTTCTCACTAGTAGATTTTTAAGCAACTACAGTATGGTCTACGGATCAATATGTCGACTTGTTTAAAAACGATGCATCTTTTTATTTAAGAATTAACAATTAAGTCAAATGACAAAAATACACACATAAAACTCAGTGACATCAGCTCGTTCTACGGTCATCTAATTTTAGCCAATAGTTATTCATGATAATCTTCAATAAACTATCCAGCCAAATTTACCTGAAGTCTTCCAATTTAAACACCCATTCAAACATTAATACCATTTGAACTTTAAAAATTATTAAATAATCAAAACCAATAGCCGGTTTCTTTAATATTTTTTCGATATTGTCAGTAAGAATTTCTTCAATACATGAGCATAGCATCATATGTCTTCTTATTTTCTAAAAAAAAACAGATCGTGTTTTTTAAATTTTTATACCCTTGGTAACGACATTTCCATCCTGAAAATGCTTATTCTCAAGTTATTGTTATAGCTTTAAAACTTCATACTTGTTCGTTGTAATCATTCACAAGACATTCGATAAATGAAGCATTTCTGAGTGAAATAACTGGATTTATGTCATAATTTGGCATCTGCAATAAATTTTTTTAAGAATAATGAAAGAATTTTATTTACTTCCTTACCATAGATTTTCAAACTCTTACAATATTAAAGCTAATCAATCGAAAAAACAGAAATAAATTTATAACCGTTTGTTTATAGGAGCTGAATGAAGAGCAAGATTGCTTGAAACCAGATTCACGCTTAGGCTGAACTGCTTCAATATTCATATTATTAAAATAAATTCAGATAACAAAGTACCCGTGACTCAAAAGAAATAATTGACCATTTAAACAATTTTTTAAAAAAATTTTAGCAAAGGAAATGAAGAGTAACCTCTACGATCCATTCCAACCATTTCACACTTTTTCAGTCGACAAGCGCGACAAGCACATCTCGCACCTAAAATAATTAAAATTGCATAATAATCGAAAATAAGGTCACTGAGACCAAAAAACAAATTAAGGTAGTTGAACTCGATAAGACGATAAATAAATTGAAAAATCATAAGCATCAGTCGACATAATCGGCAAAGACGTAATGCAAAGAAAGGGG
This sequence comes from Dracunculus medinensis, assembly GCA_900625125.1. Lineage (NCBI taxonomy): Eukaryota > Metazoa > Nematoda > Chromadorea > Rhabditida > Dracunculidae > Dracunculus > Dracunculus medinensis. Next base: position 64,259 of record UYYG01000113.1, on the reverse strand, counting down.
GCTCAATAATATTAAGAAATTTTCTCCTAAGAAAGGAAAGAGAAGTACAGATGGATATCAGTCTAAGGTCTATCAATTTTCACTGTTACACACTATACTAAGTTTACTCGCTTCAAGCGAGAAAAATCCAGATTTACATCTATGAACTAATCTGATTCAAACAATTCTATATATCAAAAAAAAACACTTTTATCGACAAGACAATTTCCTTCTCGTCGACAGCAATATTTTATTCCATAAGTAACTGCTCGTCGAAAAAAAGCATTACAACCACGACACGACAGCACACCGTAATGATAACCATCTGCTACATCACCGCATATACTGCACTTTTCTAAATAATATTAATGTTTTAAGAAAATGGTTAATTGGTTAACTGAAAATAAAATGGTTAATAAAATAAAAAAACTTGTCACTACACATTTTCTTCATTTAATCAGTTTATCACATTTACTTCCTATATAATTCATAAGTTTATATATAATATTATAGCCATTTATAATACATTTCTATTTTTCGCAGACAGAATGGCCGAGTGGACGACAGTGGCTTAGATTATTTCTCAACAGAGAGGTAAATGTTCAGCCCCTTTCTGCCGACAAGAATAAACCTGTTATCTGTATGTAGTACTGGCTATCCACCTATATTTCTATCACCAATGACCCCTTGGCAAGAAATTCTAACCATATTAATAATCAGCGGAACTAGCCAAAGTCGAATTGGTACCATCCACTTACTCATTTCCAAAACAAGGCTTTCAATCATTTTTATGATTGTTACATTAGAAAAAAACTTACCAAATTTTCCGATATTTTCTAAAATGTTTTCCATTAAATTTCGTCTAAAAATAAAAATTTGAAAGATTACATTATTGCTTGCTAGAATACCAAAGTAAAATTATATTTATTATAGAATATGAAGTTAATAAGATTATATTTATTATAGAATACGAAGTTAGCTTTTCCCACGTAAAAGATGATAAAGTAAGTACTGTCCGAAAATTATGCGTCAGTAAAAGTAAATTTAAATTTAAATCAAACCTAAAATAAACCAAATTTATATCATCATTGGTCACTGCCACTATCACCCATTATCACTATCATTGTTAATAAAACCATTAGCTTCGATCCGAATAAATTTTTTTACTCGAACTCGAATTTAAGAAAAGAGGAGGCAAAGATACTACCCATATTAATCACCTAAGTTTGAGCTAACGACAAACATCGGAACGACGAGTATTTATTGTTACTTTGCTTATTACTTTTATTGCTATTATATTGCTTTTTCTATCTTTTGCCAGTTAAATATTCAATATTCAAAATTATATTAAATATTCAAAATTATATTAAATTTTGTAACGAAACCCGCAACAGCGGGGAAATTCGAATTTCTATAAAAATCATAGAATATTTTTATGGAATATTTTTAATCAATTCTTGGAGAATTTATTTTCCAATTCTTGGAAAATTTTTGTCCAAGAATTACTTAGATTAGTTACTTAAAAATTACTTAGAAATTGCTTTAAAAAAAATTTTCGAATAGTTAAATAAATAATAACGGAATTTTAATGGAATATTACTGGATTTAATATGACCCCTTCGTTTGACCTTTTAAAAAACAAAAAAAATTTATTTTAATAAAAAAACGACGGAAAAGAACGAATCGAATTATTTTTTCTATTTTAAATCCTTTTTCACTTTAAAAAAAAATATTTTAATGAAACAAAATCGAACATTTTACAAAAATTTAGATAAAATTATTATTAAGTCATCTGAAATAAAATTTTGAATTAAATTTTAAAAATTTTAAAAATTGGAATAGTGAAATTAATGGAAAAAACTGAATTCTGGAAAAAATTAAATAAAATTAAATTTAATAAAATTAAAATTAAATAAAAATCAATTTTCAAACAGAAATATGAAATTTAAAAACTATTTTTCTAAAATTGATTAATCTATTTTAAAAAAAAATAAAATCAAATAAAAAATAAAACTCTCAAAAAAGTAAAATTCCAAGTTTAAAAACTAAATTTTAAAGACCACAATAAACATGTAATGCGATTTACTACACTCGCATGATTAATTATATAATTACAATATTCACACATTGATAATTAAAACTGTGATAATATCTAAAAAAGGACGAAAAAAATCGTATTTATAAATTAATAAATGCATTGATCAAAAATGAAAATGAACAACCAAAGAATAACAGTTAAATTAAAGTAGGAAAATTCCAAACACATTGGTTAAGTATTAGAAATTAGCGGCTTCCAACAATGACAATAATATGTACCACAGCCTGGATTATCGAAGATGGTACATCAAGAATGAAGTTTTACTACCACATCACCGATTTATTTCTAAAACGCAACGGAATATGATTCACAACCATCCAATTGCTTTGGCCATCTCTAATAACCATTAAGACTTGGATAAAGTTTCTAATGAGCACCAGACGCCAGAGCTAGGAATGCCACCTGAACGTTAGTTTACATTTTTATGTCAAAAGATAAGGAGTCCCATTTCACATCTCAGAACGAAAAGATAATTACCTGATAATGTCTCTTAAAATTAAGCTCGTTTTTAATGAAAGAAAACATTTAATACATAAAAAACGCAATTTATTAGAAAATACAGGTGTAATAGGTGCAAAACCTTACTTTATCGAAAATATTATAATAGAAAAATTTAAAATAAAATTTGACATAATTTTGACAAAATTTGATACAATATAATATGAAAAAGTCGAATTAATATAGTTAAACAAAATTTCAAAATAAAACTTTCACCCGATATTCGAAATTAAGAGACCATTGACTCATATAGTAAAATTTATTCTCCTGCAAAAATCAATTTTTTAAAAAATTTTTCTCAATTTTTTAGAAAAATTGTACAATTGTACAATTCGATTACATACCAAATTTAGGATAGCCAATATTCCAGCTTAATCAAAAATTAACTTCAAAGATGAAATTAAAAAAAAAACCATAAACTGACTCCGCTGAAATATAAAAATTTAGCTTATCTGTCATGCGGGTTATGTGAAAGATTAGCCCAAAATCTAAAAGAGCATCTGAAAAATTCCCTTACCTCTGCAACAAAGTGTAATCTGAGATGTCAGAATCACGCACTTTACAAAATAGCAAAACAAACTTCTCCTGATAAACAAAAAAAATGAAGTCTCCTACGGAATTGAACTTTCTGAATGGTTCCGACGCCTTTCACTGTATAATATAATTTTTTATCATTTGAAAAAACTAAGAGCATTATTTAACTAAATAACTAAACAATTTTTTATTTTAAACAAATTTTTAAAAAAAATTTTATATGGATTACTGAAAATTCCTTTCTTTTCCTAAGAGTGAATCCCAGCATCCACCCTTATTTCCCTTTTAAACTCAACGCTTTCAACTTAAGAAACACAAAAATTACTTGACCAAGGCTCTTTAAAATGGAAATTACGAATGATTAACATAAAATAAATGATAGCGATTTTATAACCTACTTTTTTTTAATATACAAAAAGAAATTCACGTGGAAATATGGCTAACAGGTCAAAAATTAATAGAATATCATATCAATAAATTATTTTGAAATGGAATTGAATGAAAACTAACAAATTAATCTCAATTCGAATACATTTCGGACATTTAATCAATGATTTAATCAATTTTTTAGCACATTTTCCATGAAATAGCGACCCACATTCATTGCAACGATATATTTTATTAAGTTGAAATGGAAAAAGTAAATCATCTTCTGCACATAGTTCACAAATAAATGCTTTCGCTTTACATCTCTATAAATTATTCAACGGAAATCATCCTGTAGAATATATTACCGGTATATATCTAACAATGCTAATTTGCCTAATACTTTAGGGGCTAGATAAATTCAAAGAAAATCGTGAAGAAAAGCTAGCTTTGTAGTTTGTTAAGTAGGTCATATCATTATATGCAATTATCAAATAATATTAATTAAATATCTTGCCGACAATAGAACTCCAGTATTCTGAAATGTATAAAACTATCTGAACCATCAACCTCTAAAGCTAGTGAAGAACGATTACTATTTCTAGTTAAATTCACTCCTCTGACTATGAGTATGCCTAAGAAAAAGAAAAACAATTAAAAAAAAGGTACCTTTTAGGATAAAAATAAAAAAGAATAAAAAAGTGGTTTAATAGAAGAAATGAAAAGAGATTCACCTCACAGTTTTCGATATGTAATTGACCATACTGCACCAGTGGATGAATAAGTCGAAATAATTCACCGTTCTCAATATTCTCTAGATCACTCAACGAAAAAACGTCGAAAGCTGTTAAATAATGATTTGGTACGGAAGTAAACATCGTATTAAGACTAAAAATTGAGAAAATTTCCCAGAAAAAGATAAAAAATCATGAAGAAAAATTAAAGGATGAAATTTACAAGCACTTAATGATTATAATATTATAATTATGAGAGTGGAAGATATCAAGAATCTATCCATTCTCGACCACTGAAATATATTTTCATCGACCGAATAAAATCCCACATAACTGCATCCATCTTCGCTCAAAAACTATAAAGAACGTTGCCTACGCTAATTAGGCAATGTTTTTTGTCGTCCATAGAAGGATATAATACAAATATCACTATTTATTAAATTCTGCTTCGACATCAAAAGCAAAGAGGATTAACAAAAAGCTGAAGTGAGACAGAGAGAATCAGAAAAGATTTTGAACATATGGATTTAGACAGTGGAAAAAGGAGTGAGGGATTTAAAGAAGTCACACTTTTAATATCAGATAGGATAGGGTCGAGAGGTTTGGAGGCACGAAGAAGGATGATTATAATAGAATTTAAAAATGCACAAATCAAAAAAAGATATAGCCATGAACTTGATATTTATAGGTGGAGACCAATTTTCATTAAACAAAAAAAAAACATTAATTATGAAAAAACATTAAATTCATTCTAATATAAAATTTATTGAAATTTATTTAAATATGACTTGCTAATAAATTAAATGAAAGTTCCAGATTAAACTTTTAAACCTTCCATGCTTTGTTTGAACTGTTTTAGCAAGTTCACACGTCTTTATATACGACCAAATATGAACAAGCTGTATTCTTAAATCATGTAGTTTTTTAAGTGATCGACTGTTGTTATAGAAACGACAAAAAATAGCAGAGGCATTGATAACTGGTTGAAAATAATTGTCACTAAGGAAACGATATGCCATATCGCAAACCGGATATTCCCTTAAATATAATATAAAAATTTTTTTCTAAAATATTAATAAAAAATTTCTTCGAAGTTATCTGCCTTTAAACACTCCATACATTTTACGGGCCAAGTGGATAAAATCTCACATGATTGCATCCATCTTCGTTCAAATATCACGTGTATTAATTATGTAGTGACATAGCGTCGTCTTCGCTGGTTAGGGCACGTTCTCTGTTGTTCACCACAGGAACTGACGTATATACTTGCCGAACCCTGTGATGGTTGGCGTCAAAAGCGAGGAAAACCAACAAGACCTGGACTGACACGGTTAGGAAAGACTTTGAAGGTACATATGGACCAGAAATACATGGATTTTGACGATGGAAAAGGAGTGGTTTCAAACGATGGCATCACTAATTACTAAAGCATACTTTGGCATCAAAAACAAAAAGGATTAATCAAGACCTATACTCAATTAGAAGAGATTTTAAAGATATGAGATATGAGCTTAGATGGTAGAAAAAGGAGTGACTTTTTTAAAATCAGATCGAGTGACTTGGAGGAAGAAGGATGATTATAGTAAGATATAAAATGCATCAGATCGCGCAGCTTGCAAACGTCTTATCCTTGTAACCAGTGGAGCTAGCCCAACCAGTACTGGTGAAAGCTGTTAAAAGAATAGATTCCTTTTTTGAAATATCCAATGATTATTACCATTATCATTATTTATTGTTATCATTATTTGGCTATATTGGCATATTGGCATATGTTATTTTAGTATATTGGTCATTATTAATACATAATTATATTCGTAATTTTTTACTCAAAAAATTTTGAAAAACTATTCCTGATGTAAAAGGTTATCAGTTATTTATCATAGGGCTACCATCATGCCTAAACGAAAAGCTTCTCAATATTGTCTTGGACAATTTCATGGAAATTTTACATTCTGCCTATTTCTATTGTTTTCTTAGACTATTTATCGATTCTATCTACTTTTGTATCGATCCTTAATTCATCCTTAAATCTTGATAACCTTTCAAATATCTAAATAAAATAAACAAAAAGTAATAAAAATCACTGAAATAAAATGCTAAAAATTCTTTTATTCACTAATAAGACTAAAGAGTAAACAAAAAAAAAAAATTTTATCGCTATGAACAGAACTATTCCCGTAACAAGCTGGGATTTAAAATATTAAACTTTTTCGGACCAAATATTTCGGACCTTTCATTTAAAAAAAAATTATTTCTACTTAAGGATAAGAAATAACGAGTTCCGATAATTACTTAAAATTCCACTGATGAATGATACGAGCAGGAGTTTTTGTCTTAGATCCTTGATGACACCTCTGGCAAAATAATCGACCAAAATAATCACAGTAACGCATACGACGAGCATAAATTTTTCCTACTTTCATCCCACAACCAGCGCAACGACCATTTTGTTGATCTAATAACTTTTGCAAACTGCAATAGAAAAAAATTAATTAAAAATAAGTGAAAATAAAAAATTTTGGAGATTAATTCGCTCAGCCCTAATTTCTAATTTCTTGTTTTGCCTTTGGAAAAATTCCCACAAATTGTATATATAATTGTATATTTTATTTTGTTTTATATTTTTATTCCATTCTTATCGGTAAAATGTACTCTAATATAATTTCAATAATATAATTTTCCAATTTTTTAAAAATAATTTTTCATAATTCTTTTTCATGTTTTAATTCCTGTGTTAATAACCAACAATAATAATACTTGAGTTTACTTTTCATGGAATTTAAAAAAATTTAAACTTTTGTGCAATGGATTAAAATCCTTGCAAAAGAAAAGGGAAATACCAAACCTATAACACTGAGCATGCAAAGAAAAAATCCATTGTTTTCGCGGAGGAGCCCAATCATCAAATCCTCTTAAATGAATCACACGACCATTATTATCAACTTCATCATTATTCAATATTTTCTCAGTTGGTAAAGGAAGTATCTGAAATTTTTAACAATAGTTGATCCCGATATTTCACATAATTCTTTAATTTCTCGATTTATTTTATATGATTCACATATCGGATTTATTAGAAAACATACCAATTGAGGAGCATCTGCATAAGATACAATCCACTTGACATCATGTGCCATTTCAGGCGGATAAAGATTTAACAAATGGCGCAAAAATAAAGCAGCAGTCGCTTCGGCCGAATTTTCATCACCACCAGCGATCATTGAAATATCGCGTTCCATTTTAAGAATTCTGCATATAAAATTTTTGCAATGCACATTAAATAATTATTAACATAGTTCTTTTTTTCGGATATAACTCCAAACTAATAGAGTGATAATCTTAGAAAGTCATTTGAACATATATGTTAAGGTAATTTTCAACACTAATCGAAATATCTAATTTTCGCAAAAAATAACCTAGGCTCGATATCGCTACTTTTAACAGAAGTATCATTTGGGCTGGCGTAGAAAACTGATGTTCCAGCTCTGATCTCACCATCTTTTGTTTGAATTGAGAAAGTTGACTACAATTGTTGAAAATATGAACAAATCTGAGCAAAATGAACATTAATGAAATGGCAAATAAGACCTTGCATTTATCATCACATTTTTTACCAATTTTACTTTCGCATCTTAAACGCTCCATTGCTCCAATCAACATTTCACTCAGATATAAATGCATATTCTCCTGTAAGAAAAAAATTGTAGCAATATGAAATTTTAAACAAAAACATTATTTAACATTTTATATATTATTTTATACCTTATCTTTCGAAAAAAAAGATTTTATTTTTTTTATAACGACAGGCACAATTTTTAACTTGGCTACATCCATTAACTGTTAAAAAAACTCTTTCGTTAACAAAAAACATATAAGTTGATCCCCAACAGCCGTTCAGACCATTGTTGACAAGTTCCAAAAGAAAGAAATTGATTCCATTTTCCTTTTAACCAAAGGAACGGAACACTGAAGCAAATTTTCAAAAAATTAAATCAAACATTCGAAAGTAGGGCAAACCAATTCTAAATCACGAGAAATCTCTCGATCACCAATTCGAGCTTTGATAAATTCACTTTTCATCGACTCCCAATAATTGCTCGATAATTTGCCATTATCATTTGGCTGCAAATGATCTTTGTCATTTCCGTTATGACCCTCGCTTAATTCGCTGCTTATCTGAAAAAAGAAAAAAACGCTCAATTTAAAAAGGCTTTTTTCTTCTTCCAACATCAGGCACCATTTCTTGGCTGGCATAGGTTAGTTATTATGCTCTTAATTTTGTGTTCCTCTTTTCAAAAACAAGAATTATCTTCTTTTTCAAGGAATTCGGTAATAAATAAAAATAAAGAGAGGACTCGTATACCCCGTTCTGCGACACAGAATTGGCTGAATTGAGATGCTCAGCATCTGAGCTAATCGCTTTCTCTTGATCTGCGCTATTGCTTACCATTAATTTCGTAAAAGATTATTTTTTCTATCTTTCTGAAATAAAAATGAAAAAATTGTTTGCAGATGATAACAACGATCATACAATAGCAATAAGTAAAAGTAAAGTAATGAATAAAAATAATAAAAATGAAATAATAGAAACAATAAAATAATAATAAGCAAAATAATAAGCAAAATAATAATAGAAACAATAAAATAATAATAATAAGCAAAAACAATAAAAGAATAAAAACAAAATGAAAGTAGAAATAAGAATTTTGAAATTAAACCGAAACTAATGAAAACCTATAAAGTATAGTAGTAATAGAATAAATTTAAAGAGAATCAGAGAGTGACCTATGACCCGAAATCTCCGAGGAGTGCAGGAAAAATTTATAAAAATCAAAAGTAAAACTTTATTACGAACTTTATTTCGATATTTAATATTCAAAACCAGCAATAATCAATTTTCTCTTATTCTGCCACCCTTAATGATTTATTTTAATTCCAAAGGAACCTGCTCCCTTATATCCCCAATTTATTCGTTAGATACCCACTTAAAAAAGAAAAATCGTAGAAAGCGGCGCTTCATGCAAAACTAACCGGCCGCGAAATCAGATCTATCAGTCGAATGTCTATCTGTCGTTTCAGTTTTATAAAATTTGTATTCCATTTTTTTTGCTATAAAATGGACATATTTGGGTTGGGCCGCGTGGGGTGAGGTTCAGTATATAAGAGAAATGATAACTAAGGTTGTGGAATCTGTAATGTAAGTAGTGGAAAATGGTACTAGTAAGTTCTGGGTCCTATCAATTTTCCGCTGCATTTTGTGCTTCCAAATTGTTTAAAGAAAAAGTCCATAAGTTTGACTCCATAGGCTTTACTGGACTGCTAAAGAGATCCATGGCGTACAAAAAGATTGCAGGGTCTTCTCGTGTTACCGCATTGTTTTAGTTCTATTTCCTAATTCAATTTCCGTATTTGGCATTAGCTGTTTATTTGCAAGAATCGTTTGAAAATAACACATTTCACTTGTTGTTCACCCATGCAGTTTGCTGTGGTACCAAAGTATTCATTGATTTAAGGTTTTTCTAGTTATATATAAAAAAAAGTAACCTGTCATGCCGATTCTTCATTATTGCCCTTATTATCTGTTATTATGTGCAATTTCATAATTCATCTCTTTTATAACTTTAATTGTTCTATTATGGCTGATTGTTGACTCGAAAGCAGGCTTACTTAACTCGTTTGTCGGAGTAAATCATATTTTATTATTTTGTTATGTTATTTTTAAAAAATAGAATCCACGAAGCCGACTAGGCCATATATTTTTAGAGCGAAGGCCAGGGTCACAGAAAAATTTGTTTATCATTAGGTATGGCACTGTTACTAATAATGTATTTCAAATTATTGCTGGTCGATGTAGGCTAGATGAATTGGCTTAAAAGTAGGAATTCTTGGTCTTTCGCATCTGTTTGCCAGTGAATTTATGGTCCTAATTTTTTTTTTAGCACTTATTTTTATTATGCTAGTCGCTCTTGTTGTTTTAGACATCATTTTGAGTTGTTTTAGAAGATAGTTTTTAAATAATAATATTGTAAAGCAGTGGAGCCATAAAAAGTGCCTAATTGGTGTTGTGGCAGATAAATACTCAGTTAACCAGTAAACATAGATTTTCGGAAACATAGATTTTGTATAGAGCCTTCTTCTGAGGCCACTCATTTTTTATATATCACTTGACTATAAAATCTTCCCTGATCATATCAATTTAAATCTTTCTGATTTTCCATACCATCCATTATAGGATTTAGCAGATAGAGAGATGCATAGTTTCTTCCGATGGACGATGAAGAATAGCTTAACCAGCGCAGATGATGGCTTTCTTAATGCAGGTGGTAAATGGTACGTACAAAATATCTTAGGCAAGAACTACTAAAAGCAGATAATAGCTTCTATTATCTTCACTGTCATTGATCATGCTTCGCATGATAGGGTAGTCAATTAGATGCGAAATTTTGTTTCGTGGCTAATTTCGTGACGATTCCAATGAAGCTTCTCCGGACGAAAAAGAGCAATTTAGCGATGGATGTAACAATCCAAGTTGATTTTTATCTTCCCTCTGGTCATTGATCAATGCTGAAGTGATGAAGATCGGTTCATCTAGCCGTCTATTTCAACCACTCTTCTTGCTTTCCCTCCAGAAAGGGGGCGATCTATCCACTTTCAGAAGTTTATAGCCATGATGAATTTAGATGCCTCAAGGATTCCATAAATTTTTACCATCCGATTATATATAATATAGTTATTTCGAAATGTACTATTATATTATTCTATAATTTCCTCTTTATTTTTTCTTTAAATTTCTCTTTAATTTTTGTCATATTTTCTTTTTTTCTTATTAATTTTTTATTATTTGTTATTTTAACTGTTGTTATGAATACTTATGAATATTTTATTATTAAGAACATGGCGTTGTCGCCTTGCTTGACTGCTTTTCAATAAATAAATAAATATGACTTTCCATCATTCATATGTGGTTTTTAAGGTTGTACTTTTAATTTTAATAAAATAACATTTTATATATATATATTTATAAAACGATAGAATTTCCACTGATCAAGGTTTAAAAATCTATTGTGAAAAATTAATTAAAAAAATACATGAATAGCTAATGAAGCCAGATAATTTATTATTATAGAATTTTTCTAAAAACATCATTTGTGGTTAGGCCTATCCCATAGCTTTATTGGATTAGATAAATTCTGCCAGAGAGGCCCATTTGGCGATAGAAATACGAATTAGGTCGCATGAACCTTTTGAATTAGAGGTTTTCTCTTGCTGGGGATAGAACTCCACCATCGCTCCGAAATTAGAACAACAACACACTGAGCCATTCCTCGCCTCTTTAATAACGAATACTAATTGGAAATCAGATTGAAAAAAATAAAATCTGTTAAATGTCCTTTAATAATCTAAAGATGAATTATTTCGCAAATTTAAATATTTCAACAAAAAAGAAATATTCCTATTATCCAATTCGAATCTCCCATATTTGCTTCTGTTTTATTTTTTAATTTATTCCAAAATTTTTCTAAAAGTTCGCAATAAAAAGTAAAATGAAGAAAAGTGATCAACAATTGGAATTTTAAAAAAATCTTATCATTAGAAAAAATAATTATTAGAAAAAAGAATGAAAGCATAAATTTTTTTAATGAAAAATCGCATAAATTTTCATAAATTTGAAGCTATAAAAGCAAAAATAAACAAGTCTAATAAAATTATTACTGTTATTAATCTTAAGTTTAAAATGAAAAATTTATGATAATCGCTTGATTGTCAAGCTCAAATAAATGAAAATAAAAGTTCAACAATTATAGGTAATTAAAAATAAGCAATCAAAAAAACTAAAGATAACTACAACAACAATATTACTGATAATGATAAACTGATAAATAAATTGAAACATATTACATTGGCATTAGACGGTGAAAAAAAAGAGTAGTACAAATTTCAAATATAGCGTCGTAGAAAATTTTAACCATAGTTACCAGTGGAACCAACCAAACCAGAAATGATGCATTCTATTAGCAGAAAATAAAATTAATGTAGCATCGTAATGCGCCACAAATATTTATATTTCACGAATACATAATTTATTATTCTATTTGAGCTATTTTCTAAGAATGTTAAATTGAATTTGAAATTCTGCAAGAGTTTAGGGCATTGGATCTTTTGAAAATAGGACAGGTTTATTCAAATTTGCATCGTCATCTTTAATAATGCGGTGCTTATGGCTTAAAACTGATTCAATTGAATGTGGGCCAAGTTTGAGATTATGTTTTGAGCCAATCTGAAATTAAAGATATTTAGCTGAAAAAAATATCTCGCAAAACAAATGAAATTTTAAAATATTGCAGAAATTGCTTGAAAACTGGTTTTATAAGTTGTGATTTTGGTGCAACGATCTCAATAATCTGCAACCAATGCGGAATTTTTTCGATGTATTGCCTTATTTTGCCTAGGATTCACCAAACGATGAATAGAAAAGTCGCTTTTCGAGATCGACCCGCTTTTATTCTTGTTTATTGGTGCTGTTCGTGGGCTTTTTCTCTTAATTCGATTGAATAACTGGTCTTGATAACATGTATGATCGTTAACAATTCGGATCTCTAGTTCTTCTGTCGCCCTTTCTCCTTTTCTTTGTTTCTTCGTGGGTGCCGTCGCCTTATTTGTTTGGATTTCTCTATCGTTTCACGTAGCTATCTTGAACAATGATGAACGGTTTGTTACCAATTTTCATTAATCGATTCTTCATTCACCCTTGACAACTGAAATTGGTGAGCAAACTTTAATTCGAATCCGGGCGCCATGGTAGTTTTTGCTTTCGCCGTTCGACATTAGGTGTATCGACTTGGATAACGATTTTTTATACGTTCATTTTTCAGTCTTTCGACAATGAAGCCACTTTTTTTATGCTTCGATAACCACATAAATAATTCTTTTCCTTATTTCTTTCATAAATAATCGGCCTATAACATCAAATAAAAAAGCACTTCATATGTAATTATTCATGCTTTTTCAAGCCATGTGCAATCAACGTTAACATTCACATGCTTCTTGCTTTTGCGTCATTCCAAAACTCGCCAAACCGATTTATTTTTCTCAAATTCATTTTAATTCTATTGCCTTTAAAGCTATTTTAAGCCGGAAAGTAAATAAATAAAATATTAAATCAAATAAATATAATATTTTTTATTTGCTTAAGAACACTTAATAACATTTATTTATGAATGAGTATTTATTAATATTTACCTATGTAAATAACTATAAATAAATAAAAATAAATAAAATAAATATCAATATTCAATTATCTATTTGAAAAGCATAACCATTTGAAAAGCATAACGATATCAAACATAAGTGTAGCTTACCATTTTAAATATTTAAATATTGATAAAGATCGGTAGTAAAAAGGTCCAGAAGGAGGAATTATTCGTATTATCAAATAGCATTTAGCATTTTTTGATAAAGAAATATATAAACTAACTCGTTCAAAAACTGTTGGTTCGTCGTATTTTGAAATGAAAAAGAAATTTAATATAAAAAATGATAAAAATAAGATGATGAGAGAAAATAATAATGCTACTGCTAATGGACCAAGATAGTCATAAAATTCGAATTCTTGTTTTAATGAAACCATCTGAAATTAAAAATTTATTATTATCGGAATAATTATACATTTTTAGAAGAAAAAAGAATTGTTTAATGTTCATTATATTGCTTACGTGCATTAAACCTTTTCCTAAATTTCTCGACCTTTACTAGGCCACCCTTTTATTCTCTTTATCATGTCATCTTTCTATCAGTCTTGATATCTAAGCCTTAAATTCAAGATCTCACTCCTGTGTAGAGAAATTAACATAGAAATAACTGAATTCTGATTGGACATTAATGCGAAAATTTGAGAAATTTGAAAATTTGAAAATTTGAATGATGTGCTTAATAGGTTGAATAAAAGGAATTTCGTAGATTAATAATAATTTCCAATATTAAGGTAATATTTAATAAAAGCCAAACAGTAGTAACATCAAACTCGTTTCCTCGTTAGGAAGCTATAATTTCAAGTAAATTCCAAGAAAAATATTCAGAAAAATTTAATGGAATAAACTAGGAATTATGTTGGGAAGATTGAAGATTTTCGCATTAGCTGAAACAACATCCATTCCATTCGTTAATAAAATAATAGTAAACTCATTATTAAAAAATGAAATCAATTTTTCAACTTTCTATACATATTTATACATTTATAAATTTCTATACATATTTAAAAAATGAAAGAATTTGAAATATAAAATTATAAAATATTAAAATATAATTTTAAGTACATAAATAATGATATTAGATTATATTCTTCTAATTCCTTCGAGATAAACATCCATTAAAATTAAATCCATGATATCTATTATCCATTATATCCATGATGACGCCTCAACGATTAGATTTATTCCAAGCGGTAAGAAATGATAGAAAAGTGGAATGAGATAAATTAAAGTGAGTGAAATCAAATAGAAAATCGGATCCAGCGATTCAATTTTAATGGTTTGGAAAACTGAATCGCAAAAAGATCTAAAATTATGGAAAGAAAATGATTCAGTGGGATATTGCTCCCAGTTTAGAGCGTAGCTGCTGATGGGATTCACGATAGCAGTAAATGTCTTTGAAAAATCCTGATGATACTAGCGAATCTCCGTACTTCTATCTCTCTCTCTAGCGAAATTTGACCAGTTCAATAAATTAGAAGCGAACGTAATGTCAGAAACATCAAAAAAATGAACCTAACACTAAATAAACCGAATAGATTGATGAGGAAGGATTCCGGATGAGCTGAATTCAATTGTATTCAAAAAAATTGAAATTAAAAGTGTCACTTGTCGTCGATAGAGAATTTATCAACTAAACATATTTATTGAAAACTTTCGCTTTACGTTAAATTCATTACAATTACTTATTACAATTACTTATGCTATGATAATAATTTCTATTGGCTCTCACCATTATTGATTATGCTGGCGCCGTTGGCTACAAAAATAATTTTTCCAAGCTATTCGGTCTGACGCCATCGCTGATAGTAACCATTCCTTTTTCCAACGTATAAGTCCATATATCGCTGATCCACCAATACGTTCAAAACCTTTTCTAATATCGGTCCAGGTTGGTTTCTTATGATGCCATCCATCACAGAGTTAGTAAGTTTATAACAAAAAGTTCAAGCTGTTCGGCAGAGCGAAGAAAGCGTTCTCTATTGGCGTACCGGACCAGATGCCATATTTGCCAATTACTAAATTCATCTGGCAGCATCGTGACCAATGTATGCATTCTAGTCTCCCTCTACCCAGTTGTGACCATGTTACCTTTCGGTAGAGATGTTATTAGTTGAAATTTTGCATAGAACTTATCCTTATCATGGTCATCTGCACATAAAGTTGGCACATATACAATAATGATCGAAATATTGCAGAATATTTTCCTTCAAACATAGGCCATGTGGTCGTTCATTAGCTTCTACTCAATAAGAGCGGGCTGAGCATTTTCAGACCAGTTCGTCCTGATCCGAAGGAATACAGTGATGTAGCCAGTACCTGTGCTTGAAACCAGGTCCAATAATTAGAAGAGGCTTCACTAGAGATAAGGAGAAGGTGAGACAAGGCAGATAAGAAAGTCTCGCCTAAGAGTCCTCACCGGAAAAATTAACAGGATCGGCTGCAATTCGGACAACTCGGTTGTCCTCCCATATTAATCGAACATCTTAATCACTACGCTATTTTTTTTTTGATCTAAGTTGTCCAGGCTTTTTTACGAGTTTTTCGAGTTGTTATTTGAGAACGCTGATAACCTGGTAATAGAAATTTTCGTAACTGAATCTGCAGTGGCGTAAAGATTTGTCATAAGCAAGATTTATTTTATGGCTTAATAAATACAAATTCTTTTTTAATCAGAGTTTTATTGATCTATATGAAAATGCCAACTAATTCGATGAATTGTTCATAAGTTCTAAATCGCCAATAACTTCTCAAAGATGTGTGCGTGTATAGCCACCAGTCAGTCAGGTTTCACGAATTCCATACCTCTGCTTCTCGTTAACGAGGGTATAATTTTACGTTTGCATTCCACTCAAATGAAATTAATCGTTATAAAAGTTAATTATAACAAAAATATCTCAGATAGATTCTTGCTAAATAGAATACTAAAATGAATTTTGTCGAGTGATATGCGAATGTTACTAAAAAGCTGAATTTATTTCAAAGACATTTGCGTCAGCAAAATTAGGAAAAAAATTAAAATATCTTCAAAAAAATTTTCCATGAAAGAAAATTTTAACGAAAAATTCTAAATATAAAATGAAAAAATGAAAATTTGCGAAAAAAAAATTTTTCTGAATTTAATAAAATTCGATGGAAATGATTTTTTAAAAAAAAATATTTAAAAAAACTTTTAAATTTTTCAAATTATTTGATAAAAGTTTTCTATAAAAATTTTTGGAAATTTATGAAAATCATAAAGAGGAATTTCAATTTTATAAAAATTTTTCGTTCTCCCAAAAATATTTTCAGTTTTCACATATAACAAAATGATTGCATTAAAACACTAATCTATGCTTTCATTATACTAAAGAAAATAAGAAAAAACTGTGAAAGAAAAATTAAAAATTTTCAAATTTGAAAAAATAATATTTAATAAGCTGCTCATTAACATAACAAATTTATAAAAAATTTAAAGAAAAGTTAGTTAGTTATTTGGCGAATTATATGAGCTGCTAAATAAAATAAAAACGAAAAATATAAAATAAAATCGATTTGGAGGAATATAAGGAAAATCGTGTTTCTATGGGTATATAGTGAATTCCGATAGCGTTTTAAGACTAGTTGAAGATAGAGCCATTCACGGATATTATCAATTAGTAATGTGATGTCAAATTGAGTAAATAGCATGTTTTATAAGAATGCCAACATGAAATTTTAGGACAATCTTTTTGCGAACTTAGTTCGTCTACTTGGAATGTTTTTGTTTCATCTTTGTTCATCTATTCATTTTTGTTGGAAAGTTATTTCGCTATTTATGATCGTTTTTAAAAAAATTGGTTTTGTCGGCTGTAGATGAGGGTTGAGCCTAGAAATCATTCGGATTGCACTTTTAATGATAAGCTTACCGTAGCAAAAGCGCAAAGAGAGACTAATCGAGCCAAAATTTCATCGTTCAAATATTTCTCATTGAAGTGTAGATTAGAAAGTATAGATATCTTGCAATGTTCATTCACTAATATAATGAATGATCATTGAGTGCCTCGAAAATCCGATGAGTATGAGAAATTGAATTCCGAGTTTGGATAATTCGTCGATATTATCTTTTCTTATTTACGAAGAAATTTATTTAAATAACCGATGCTCCGCTAAATTTTCTTCAAATTTTCAAATACATGAAACAATTTTTATATTTTAAGATAAATAAAATCTGACTAGTGAGAGTTTTATTAAAATGGTTTTTCCAAATCTATTGTAGCGATAAAAATAATAAATAAATAAAACCATTTAATTGATTAAAATATTTCTTTTGGATATTTTTATGATATATTAATGAAAAAAATAAAGTTTTGAAAAATTAAAATTCTTTATAATTTGAAAAAAATCAAGAAAAACTGATAAAGAAAATAAATAAATAAAATGATTTAAATTTGCTAATCATTTATCGCTTATCATTTATCATCAAAAAACCTAAAAAATTTTTTGTTGCAAGTCGTTTCTCAATTTGAATGGCAGTTATTTCGAAGCTCCATCATCTTTCAACACTAATCATTATTTCTGATTTGGCAGCTCAGTTCAATACTATAATGAGAGCTGATCCAATGGTAAATGCCTAGTCGGATTTCACTTTTAAAGGTTTTTTGGCCTCTTGGAAGAAGACTATATTTGAGCTCAATCAAAGCAACATATCACTCATTCATTTTGCTCCTCAGATTCCAGATTCAAGTCTGTATGAAGAGGTTTGAAAACCCATCAGAATCAAGAATCAACTTAACCATTATCAGAAGGCGAATCAAAAATCCTATATGCGATAATGAAATAATCAATTTTTCAAGAGTTTATAAAACTTTTAAAAAATATCCTAGCAGAATTTTTCAAGATATATATTCAGTGCAAAATCATGTTAATTTAGAAATTAATAAAAACGTCGAAATTTAAACTTTGTAATTGATCGCTTATTTAACCAAATATATATCTATTGCAGCGATAAAAATAACAAATAAAATTTATGAAATTTTCAAATTTTATCTTTATTAAATGAAATTTAAAGAATTCAAATATCATTTCATTTTCTAATTTTTTTAAATTTCCTATTTTTCTTTTATTTATTTGAAATAAAAATTAAATTTTAAAGAGTCCTCACCATTACTGGTTAAACTCGTTCCACTGGCTTGTCGCATTAGGCATTATGCCACGGATTCCCTTGGCAGATAGAAATACATGTAAGCCGCCAGCATCATCCGGATTTTTGTGCAGGGAATCGAACCTCAGCACCGACGTTTTCCCAATTGAGCAAGAACCCACTGGGCCATTCTATCCCAATTTAAAAATTATAGTTCGGTTTGATTTATTGTTCAAAAAGAATTATTCAAAGGCAAGAAAAATTGTCTTTTGTCGCTTGTTTTGTCCAATATTGGAATGTATAATAATTACGAAATTTTTTTTTTGAGAGTCCTCACCATCACTGGTTGAACTCGCTCTGCTTGGCTTGTCACATTGGACAAATATCCCAGGGAGTCCCTTGGTTGATACAAGCGAATCTCCAGCACCATCTGGAATTATGAAATATTAAATAAATTTCATATTTGAAGAATTGCGACTTTTAAATAATTCATTTTCATTGACTTATGATATCTTATAAATATTAAATTGGAAAGAAATATTTTCATAAAATTTATCCAAAAAGATATATTTTAAGTATGTAATATTTTATAATAAAAAGAAAATATTTATGCCATACAATATATTTATCTATATGCTATTTATAGTTTTATGTAATTTTTACCAAATATTTAATCATTATGAATGATTAAAGTAGTATAGCTCAATGGACTGTTGTGCACAGAGCTTTGGAGCTGAAGTTATACTCCCGACAAGAATAAATGAATAAATGCTTAGCAAAATTCACAGTTATACTAGCGAGTCACTTGTACTTCTATTGCTGTACGGCACATTGACAAAATTTATATGGCCCGACAAGTCAGTGAAGCGAACCAGAAATGGTGAAAGCTTTTTGAAAATAAAAGAATAAAACTAAAAAGTATGTTTATTGAAGAAAATTTTATTCAGTAATAACTTAAAGAATTTTTTTCTCAATTCTTTAAACAAGATCAATGCGAATTCAATTATTTCAAAGTATCTCTTAAATAAGTTGAAAAAAAATTGGATGGTGTGCTGTCTGAAAAAATAATTAACTAAATGTAATTTACATTGATCATTTCAAATGAATTATCACAAATTATCAATGAGCATTATGATAAACAACTGATAATAATTAACATTATTTCATTTTAATTTCATCTAATAAATTATTAGTTATCTAAAAGATTTTGTAGATATTTATAGATAAATTATTAATATATAGATTTTGCTTAAAAAATTATTCGTTTTATAAGATTTAGTTCAGCATATCTATATATATATATATATATATATTTATGTAAAAGCTTTAATCCAAATGATTAATGTAATCCAGATGAACCATCTGTTGATTAATCTTTAAGTGATTCTACAAAAAGGTTTTTCAATTCTTAAAAGATTACTGATTACTAAGGCTAATGGAAAATTTCGCAAAAGATCACGAGGCTGAACTCTTTAAATGTTGTCTCAAATCATCGAAGATCCTCAAATCATCGAAGAATTCATTCATTTGGCAATTTCAGAGAAAGGTGAGAGGCATGGCAATTGTGAAAATCCACGGACTATTGTGGCAAGTTATTCGCATAGAAAAATATTTTTACTAATAGAAAGGATCGCCTTCAAAATAATTGATAATAATGATAATAATTGATAAGGTCTTCAAAATAATTTATTGCTTTGTTCATTATTTTCCGCTTTTTTTGGCAAAATATGAAAAGTATCAAAATATTTATATTTATATTTTTAAATCTTCTTTTTGGCCTTTTCATTTAAATAAATTGTGGCTGATGGAATTCTTCAAATGGTCTACCGTCAACTTGGTCTTTTGAAGCCTGATTTACTGTTTTTTTTCCACTTCTGAGGCATAGCGTGCTACTTTTAACTACTTCTGAGGCCTTCTCCACAGTTTTTTATCAGTTTGTTTTCCACCTTATCGATTTTTATTAGATTGATTTCACTTTGCATTAATAACGACAAGAAAAGAAACTTTTCTTAATTTCACCATCCTCGACACTGTTCCGATTTAATTGGTTCGATTGACCGAGAGAGTCACTTGAGAGTATCTGCAAATTGCTTTTAACAACTATCTGGTGAATGTAAAATGCTTGCCGATATAACAATATCTTTCTGGAATTTCGTTTTATTGTTTCAATTGTATGATTTCTATTAGACTCTTTGCATTAATTTACCATAACAAAAGATGGCAAAAAAAATTTTTTTTTCGATTATTAAATTTGACAAAAATTAACAAACAAGAAAATAGTAATTTTTTTCTTCAGTGGCGATCAGTGGGAATGAATATTTTTCTTTCAGATTTCTTTCCAAAAAATATAAAAATGATAAATTCATCAATTTAAGTAAAGTTTTGTTTTTTCGCATGGAAATCCTTGCATTTGAGATGGAAATCAAAATTTGCTATTTATCTTTTTTGCTTATTTCTTAAGGCTTAAGTAACTTTGGTGATTCTGGTTAATGAATGCAAGAAAAAATTCGTTCTCCAATATGGATAAGTGATATTAATGAATAACTGATTAAATGCCTTCTCGATTTGAATTTCTAAAGGCCATTTTATTATCTTTCGGCGTTATCGCTCAATTAAAAATTTCTAATATTATTCAAAATATTATCAATTACCTTGGCCGTGATTAACTTTATGGTAATTGTAGCATTTATAGCGATTTGTTTTTTCATCCAACAAAGGCGTTTTAAAATTAAAAGTTATTTAAAGTTATTTTAAAGCTTTTGTTGTTAGGATTGTTCTCTGTTTATATTGAAAAAATTAGTGAATTTAATATAATAAAATCTTTTTACGATTTTTTCGCACGAAAAAAATTAGTTTCTATAATATATAATAATTTCTTTTTTTTTAAATAAATTATGTTTGACAAACCATAAAATTAATATTAAAAAAAATGATAAATTCAATGATAAATTCAATTTCCAATGCAATTTAATTATTTTAAAGAAACTTCAAAATAAATTAATTTAATTTAAAAATAAATTTAAAAATAAATTATCGAATAATTGATAACACATCAGTAAAAAATAAGTTATTAAAATTAAATGAACGAAAATGAAGTTATCTATTGGACTAAATAAAAATAATACTGCAAGATAAAATGGGAATTATACATTTACGCATAACAGTTCCATTACTTCCACAACTTGAGTTTTTTAAATTTATTAAAATGTTAAATGCTAATGTATAAAATATTATTATATAGAAATAAGTGGACAATAGTCACATAAAAATAATATATTTTATTATCATTTAATAAATTAATTGAGAGGGGAACGAAATAGAATGCCTCAGTGAGTTTCTCTTTCATTTCAAAGCGTCGGTGATGAGAACCTCTTAAGAGTAAATCTATTATCCAAAATTCTGGACGAGTGATGCTGGCGACTCAGCTGTATACCTTAATACCTAGCAGAATTTATCTAGTCTGAAAAGTCAGCGAATCGAGCCTGGCCAGAAGTAAGGAGAGCGTCCTTAGAAAAATATTAAAAAATATTAAAAAAAGATAAAATTAAATTTATAATTTAATTTAATTATAATTTAATAATTTAATTATAATTATAAATTATAATTTAAAATTATAATTATGATATAATTTTAAATATAATTGTCACATACATTCAATAGCACAAAATATTGGCCATATAATTAATGGCAAGAAAAACTCCATCAGCTAAATTTTATTTGCTAATATATGAAGTTATTTTAGCGAGAACCTAGCCGTTACCACTTAGAGCCAGTCCATACCACTTAATGAGAATAAATAAAAAAGTAGGGGGGAAAAACTACCATTGGGCGTGAAATGTTACGGCATTGAGGTCTCACCAATAGTAGCATCCTCAAATGGTTCCTCATTTCCTCATTCTAATAATAAGTAAAGCCAGCCAAACTAGAAACAATGGTTCGATCCAGAAATAAATAATAGACCTTTATATTGATTTAAGAACGTTTTCATAGAACATTTTTAAACCTTTTTCATTAATTTTTAAAGTAATATGAACCGTTAAAACTCGAAAACTTTTGCTCGAAAATCATATTATTTCTGAAAGAACTGTACATCCATCTTTTAAAAGTGAATTAGAAGATCACTGACATTATTTGAAAACTCGAAAGTAGCATTTAATTTTATTTTATATTTATTTGAATATTTAAAATATATCGAAAAAAATTGAAATGAAAATATTGAATTGAAAAAATTTAAAATAAAATCAAAATAAAATTTAGTAATTTATTTAAAGAAATAATAAATAGTAGAAATAGTAAGAAATAAAAATAGATGGAAGATGAATTAAAACTTTGACAAAGGTCAACAGGCCAATATTGAATTTCTTGCATAAATTTTAACAAAGATCAATAGAACAATCATTTTCTAAAGTTAATATAGAAAACTCTTCTTATTCATTGCACATATTTTTTCAATGATCAAAGATGTATTGCTTCCAGTAAAAAAGTATTTAATGTTAGTAGTTGCGATAGATTTTAAAGTATTATCTGAAATTGTTCAATGTAATTCATATTTCCGATCCTGATGGATAGAAATTTTGGTTACGCTTTAATATGAAGCCTACTGATAATAAACTAGATAATCAGAGTTATTTAAGACTCTAAATTTAGCACCCTAGCTCATATTGATCGTCATATTGATGCTGTAGGAACAAACCAACTGCAATAAATCATAATGAAGAAATAGAATCAATAGCACCAAATTTTTTTTGACAAGTACTTACCGTCACTCGTTACCTATCGTTAGATTCACTCCTCTAGCTTATCACACTAGATAAACATGTCAAACAGACCCTTAACGATAGAAGTACAGTTGAGCCGCCAACATCACCTGGATTGTTTGGACAGGTTTATTCCTGCCGTGAATAGAACCTCAGTATTGCACTCCGAATTGAGCAACAACCCACTGAGCCATTCTATTCATCTTTGTTTTTCTGTGTTAGGCGACACTGCAACCCGACGAAAATTGGTGCGTCGGCGGATTCGAACTCAAGCCTCGATTCTCGGTGGCAATTATCTCACCGACTCCATAGCATCGAATGCTAGCACTCCTAATATTTTTCATCAATTCATTAACTTACCATTTAAAAAATTTATCACTTCAAAATAATTAGAAGATAGTTACCAAATTTTTCACCAACAATTATAGAAATTTCAATTTGATTATTTTTTGCGTAATCGAGTGCTTCTTTCATATCGTCGTATGAAGTATTCAAAATGAATTTATTACGATTCGTTGCGATTAAGAAAATTCGTTTTCTATTCGAAGTTTCGTCAAATTGAGAATTTATTGCCAAAATAATGCTCTGAAAAAAAAAAAAAACAATTATATATGGTAAGCCAATAAAAAAGTAAACTATCACAAATAGGGCGAATAGGAAAGAGATAAAAGACTAAAAGGCTGTGGACGGATTGATCACAAGCAACTAAATTGTTGGACTAGATCGTCAGTTTGCGGCGGAAGGAGAAGTGTATGGCCAATATCACCAAAATTTACTGTTTATTTACTCTTGCGTTGAGTAGAACCCAAGCATCGGCGCTCCGGAATGGGAGCTACGATTCACCAAGTTTTTCTACCCTCAACCAATCAACAGAAATTCTTATATAGAAACCCAAATATGCATAAGTTTTAAGGGTTTTTCAGCTTATTCTAGGGTAAGAAAAGATGAACCAAAAGAAAGTATGAAGTAACAATAGAAATTGCCAAATTTATGGCCTCATTTTAACTTTTCCAAACAATGCAGAAAAAGTTATATCATTCGAGACGGAGTGGGATTTAGAAGGAGCTTTAAGATAGCAGTGGAGAGTTCGGAAAGTGCAGTGCAATTTTATTCTTTCGAAAAAAATTTAGTACCAGTCTAAAATTAATTTATAATGAAAATGAAGAAAAAATGATATACATTGGCGATTGCTTTGAAACAATCCATGTTTGCATAGATGCTGCATCCAGAATATCTCAAATCAACTAATTTCAATGCATTATCTATTGGATCGTCCAAATGTTGAAAAATAAAAACTCTACCATCTGAACGAAGCTTCAAAATTCCCAAACGTGGTTGCTAAAACTCAATTTATTGTACCGTTTCAAGCGACACATGAAATAAAATAGAAATTGGTTATCAAGTGATTTTCGTTATAATAATTACTGAATGTAATGTTTACAATCTTCTTCAAACAGCTCTCACCACCACTGGTTAGGCTGGCGCCGCTGGCTACAAGGGTAAGACGTCTCCAAATTGCTCGGTCCGATGCCATCGCTAATAGTAACAAATATTTCTTTTCCATCGTCTAAGTCCTTGTATCGCTGATCCCTTATATGTTAAAAATCTTTCCTGAGTATATACATTCTACGTATTGACTGGCCCTCCTTGCTTTTGATGCCACTCACAGGATTTAACAAGTAACGAAATATTTATCAACTCCTATATTGTGCGACGAAGAACGTGCCCTAACCAGCCAAGGCAACTCTTTTGATGGTATTGCTAATGCAGACGTAGGTGAATGCAATCATGTAAAATCTTATCTGCTCGGTTGACTCGTTCGTAACTTAGACATGAGTGGTCAAAGACCGATAACTTCTTAATGTCCTCCACTCAATATCTAACAGAATCTAGCATAAAAATTCTTAAAAAATCATATTCCATACATTTTTACAATTTCTTTTATCCCTTTTTATTGAATTTCGTAGTTGATTGAGAAAATTACGTAAATTATAAAAACTTGAATATGGCATATCACTATTGTCATCAACAAATACAACTATATCCAGATTACAAAGAAAACATTTTTTTGCCATATATGGTGCTAATAATTTAGCTGAATCCTTTAATAGATCACCGGACAATTGAAAATCTCTGAAAAATATAATTCCGACCAAATTTGATTAGAAAATTGTAAGGGATTATGGTAAAATTAATCTTCTTGTTTCAATTTAGGCAATAATTTTCAAAAATTTATACAAAATAATAAAAATTAATTGAGCATAAAATATTTGACCGGTCGAAATCCTCAATTTCCATATTTATTATTGCAGAATTTTCTTCACTGTTTTCTTTTTGTTGTTTATCTACAATATATTCATAATTAATGCACTAATCATTTATCAGATTTTTAGATGCGGTTTGGTTGTTTATGCAGTTCTGTTTCGAAAAGGGTAAGTCGTCTCCAAATTGTTCGGTCCGACGCCATCGCTAGTAGTCACAGAAGTTATTCTTTTTTCCATTGTCTAAGTTCTTGCTTGTATCGCTGATCTCCTATACGTTCAAAATCTTTCCTGAATATATCATTCTACTTCTTGACTGGCCTTCCTTGCTTTTGATGCCATCCACCACAGGATTTAACAAGTAACGAAATATTTATCAACTAATTCATGATTAATAAACTAGACCAGACTAAATTATTTCTTTAGAATGAGCCTTAGATCAAATCATGGCAAATTAATGCCACATAGACCAATACTTATTTCACCACTTATTTCAAATTATAGTGATTATTTTCGACAAATTTATTTACTTGATTTGGATAAAGCATGTTCTGATAAATTCATTGATAGAAGATCATCAACGAAATTTTTTGCATAATTTCTGGGATAATAGGTTTTTGGAAAACTCATTGACGCTGAATCTTTCGTACAAAATATTTTATTTTCAGTGCATTTTGGCTTTTTCACAAGTAGCATTAAATCATTTATTTTAGTTTGTTCATCATCATTAAATTGTTCCTTTATTGGAATTTTATTTGATCGATTGGATAACTGAAACCATTTTGAAAAAATCTCCTGATACTCGTCAGCAAATGGTTTAAATGGGATTGGATACATCAAAATTTTGTTATCCCACTGATCAGTGATAATCGACAATAATGCTAAGTCGATGCCAGTTTGATGGGCACTTTCATTTTCTATCGAAATTTCTTTAATATTTCCGGAATTCAAAGGCGTAATGAAGTTTTGAATCGTCGGTTCCCTGTTACAGCCATTTTTTGTACAGTGAAGACTGTTGTTCGAACCATTGTTCTTCATGACGATCAGTCTTTTAAGTTTGATTTTGTTAATTGCTTGTTCATTTTCACATAAACATTGATCTTGTTTTAATATTGGATAATGGAGATAAGATTGCCTTTTGAATCTGCGGATTATCTCACTTTCAAATAATTTATCAGATAAATTTTGTCTTTTTTCAAGATATTTCAGGTAAAATGGCGAATGATAATTTAAACTGATTGTTCGCTTCATTGCTGTCCTATTAGTTCGTTTATTATTCATCCATTCTCCAATCTAAACGTTGCTGAATAAGTAAGCAATTTACCAATTTTTTAGACTCATTCCGCTAATTATTAATGAAAAGGATTAAAAGATTTTTTAAAGTTTTCTTTTATTTAATTTATTCGGAGATTTTGAAAGAATGGATCCATAATTTTTTTATGTCGCATCTGTCATATTTCCTGGTTTAACTCATAAAGATTTCATTAATTGAATATTATTCTAAGATGCCAAAAACCAACCTTTTCAAGATTTTCTTGAATTCTGAAATCTAATAAGAAATTTTCATCAGATTTTTGCTTCTTTTGTACTGTAATTATTTCTTTTTATTATTAAATAAAAATATATTAAAGACCAGAAAAATTTCTGAAGCCTTCTAAGAATCATGACATATGATTTTGCAAATTTCTAGTTTTTCATATAAAATTGAATTTTTTTCAAGAGACAACTCATAAAATGCAATATAAACTTACATAAATGCTTTCTTAACGGTGACATAATTGCTAATATATTTTTGGTTGAAGACTCTTTAATTGTTGTACATGGTGGGCAAGAAAAAATTATATTACAAACATCACGAGGAATCGTGCAAAGATATTCGTAACTAATTCCATGAAATCGTTAGTAAATGCGAAAATTAATCGAAATAAAATTATATTTATATTTTGGCCAATTTATAAGATTTGAATGAATAAGGAAAAAGAGCTAAATAACAAACAAAATAAATGAAATTTGGCGAAGAAATAAATGGAAAATTTACGTATCATTACATAAAATAAAAATTATATTTGTTAAAAATATATTCGCCATTATCAAAAATTAACTCAGTAATCTTAAAAAAACCTTTAGCGAATATAATTTACGGTTATAAATTCTCTATATGATTATATAAGAATTTGCTCGTTATCTGCATGACTTCATAAATCAGTGAAGAACTCTAACATTTTGTTGAAAATCTTCTTACAATTATTGCCGTAAATTGAAAGAATTTGCCAGTTTTCATTTTTTGAATATAAAGAACGTTTTAACACCTTTGTAATATAATGCGGTGATTTTCAATTCTTTTAACAAATGGCAATTGCAAACTTCTATTGTAAGTTGCTTGAGGCCTCGTTATTGATAAATTCGGGTGAATTTGATGAATTCTATCCAAGTTCTGATAATAACTTTGTAAGTATCGTTGATATGACTGATTTATAGTGCTTAGATCTGAAACTGCGCAAAATCTATGTTATTTTTCAAAATCGATCATCATATATCAAATTATAATTTTAATAAATTCTTGTTTTTAATTCTATATATAAGTTGCAATTTATCTTCAGATTCAAATGCCGAATCTATGTGTACCTTTTTTAGCATTCATGGCTCTTCAACGTATTTTACTTTCACTGATGATAAAAATGCCGAAAAGTGAGTTGATAAGCCAACAAGCATAATATATTACATCATTTCAAGCGGATAACTTACGTATGAAAAAGCTTGCAATTTTCGAACTCTATGCTAGATATTCCCTTAATATGATATAAGAAACTGTAAATTTGGCGAATTTAAAAACTTTATTTATTAAATGGTTCATTTTTCTGAGTCATTATTGGTTATGCTTAACCATCTCGCTTCTAGACCAGAAAAATTTTTTGTCAGGAAGCCATTCTGCGAAAGAAATCTAGGTAAGTTACTATTAACGTTCGGATTTTTGGAAGATAGGTTTGCTTAGCCTGGAGTAGAACCACAAAACTGGCATTGCGAAATAAAACAATAACCTACTTAACCATTGCATACCAGATTTAAATAGTTAAAAATTTTGCGAGCGAAGGACGTAAAATTTTTCTATGCGGCTAATTAAATAATTACATTTTAAATTATTAAATAAATAAATAAGTAAATTATTAAATAAATAAATTTTATTTTAACTATTAATTTCTGAAGAATTTGTTGATTTTTTCGCTAAAATACTGATAGTGATAAACAATTGTTATGAAAAAGAATTTTATCGAAGAAAAAAACAGCTGATCTTAGTGATTCTTAGGAAAAAATCCTCAGTTTAAGTAAAATCATTTTTCACAATCATCATTTGCCTCATATTCAGAATGGTAATCGATTTCATGAGGACGAATTTCGTTCCAAAGTTTCGATGCTTCAGCTGCTACTTCTGGCAGATCCATATTGCCCCTATCGATTATAGCTTGTTCAATATCCTCCATTGTTCTATTTCGATCCATTTGTAAGCCAAGTATATCAAATAATTCTTCTTTAGCTGCTTTACTTGCATTGGACTTTTCGATTCTCTCTCTTAAGACTATATATCTTTTCTCTAAAAATGCGTTCTCTTCAGCGACGGCTTTTTCGAATTCTGCCTAGAATTTATAGAGAAATAAAACCGGATAGAGATAAAATAGTCGTACCATCTCAAAATACCAAAACCACAAGAAAGGTTATTTGTGATAATGGAAAAGGGAATGTCTAAAACTCAATTTTAAGTTTAGTGTGTGTTTTAACGCGTGAGCCTTGGAAAGGCCTCATTCTTATAGCTAATAGAAGCTAATACTGTTGATATTTCCTATTGGCAAAAAAAAATAGTTATAAGTAGTTATAGAGCTACAGTTCATAAACACTGGCATTTTATTGGGTTTTTCATTCTAAATTTATTCAGTCTTGTTTATCTTTAAGCAATCGAAATCTTCAATTCGTAAGAAAATAAAATTCTGTTAATTGAATTAATATTAAATTAATTAAATTAATTTAAATAAATTAATTTAAATTTATTAAATTAATTTAATTAATATTAAATTAATTAATAAAATTCTGTTTATTTTTTAGAATTACCTTAACTTCAGGTGCTAACTTCGTAGCCCACACTTGAAGTTTTGCGGCTAGTTGGTTTCTTGTAAGATTGAAAGAGTCGTCCATTATTTTATAATATTCCATGATAGAATCATAGGAAATATTCTTCAAAAAACTTGGATCGGAATCAGTTTCACTGAATTCATCGGCAAATCCAGTCGTTAGAAATATTAGAACGAATATTGATGAAAATATATCGAAAAGAAGAACCATCTTCGAAATTTTTGGAAAATTCCGTTTAAGAATGATAAAAGATAATTTTAAATTTTTTTTTCTTTTCAGAGCTCAAATTCAAATTTGCGAGTGACGCACAATAAAATCTAAACATTAACAAACAATCAAAATTTAAGGATTTTGTATGAATTAAACTGAATATAACAGGAAATTAACACCTAATTCATTCTACCCTTCATTCTGCCGAGTTCTTCAAGTCGAATTTAAGCCAAGAAACTACGCTTAAATTTAGTCAAATATTGCTAAAAGGCATGAAAAATAGGAAATCTTCACCAATTTTTTCGCTAATTTTTTGTTGATGGGAATGGTATAAAGAAGATTAATGAACTTTTTTTATCCGCGTTTTGCGTCGTAATAGCGAATAAAGCTTCACAATAAGCCAACGCTATTAGTATTAATGATCATCTCGATATTTTTGTCGAAAAATAGTGCAATGATGGAGCAAAAAACTGGTCTTACAAGTTTTTGTGCTAATTATTTTTTGTGACGATATAATTTTAACTTTTTTTTCGTTAAATGAAAATTCGTTTATTGAAAATCTCTTTTTTAAGATATTTTACAAAATAGACAAAATTTCAATTTAGTTTTAGTCAAAATTAATCTCAAAGACCATGGAAATTTCATGGAAATTCTTTCAACTGTCGGGACGGGTACTTTGGACCGAAATTCATTTAAGCTCAATGGCTGAGCACGCTTTAACTGACGACAAGCATAAAGTATTCTTATATCTCGTCGACATTAAGTTCACCAGTACAAGTGAGATATCAACAGCGTTCTAAGTACTCAACTATAATAGCCAACCAATAGAATCAGCCAAGTGAGAAACACTAAATGAAGAACAAATCTATTGCAACCTTTCATTAAAAGAAAATATTTAGATATGAGTTCGTTAATTCCAGCAGATTATTTCTTTAAAAAAAAAAATCTTTATTTAATTATTTATTCAAAAAAACAATCACCCACAGCAATAGCCATACCTATATTAATAATAAATTAACAAATACAGATAACCTAACTGCCCTAATTTAAAATTTTCATAATTTTGTATTTTAATATTTTAGCTTGAATTCTTACTTTTTAATATTTCATATTTAAACTCATTTTTAATATTCCATATTTAATAATATTGTTATTTGAATTAATTATATCATATAATTTTCTTAATATTTTATCCTTTAAAATATATTTGGTTAATAGGAATTGAAGAAAAATTTATTGATCAAATAATGTAAATATAATAACTCTATATTAACAGAAAAATATGAAATATTAATTTCAATAACTTTCATATTTCATACGAATATAAATTTTTTCAAAACCATTGTGTATGAATGTTATAAATAAAATCATTAAATCCATTTGTGAATAGAGAAAATTATGAATTTTTCGGGAAAACTGGATGAAAATCATTAATATAAAATATGAAATATTCTATATAAAGCACTTGTTAAAAAATTTTTTGTTAATTTTGATATTTGTTAATCCAAAATGATTTCGAATATTTTACTCATTTGTTATTGCCTAATTATTTCAGTTACTTCATACAGTAATAGTGGAATCTTAAATTGTAAATTTTAACAACAAATTTTAAGAAAATTTTGATAAAAATATCAGTAATTATAAATGTGAATATAATAAAAATAATTTAAAATATTAAAAAACAAATTTCATAAATGATTTCATGTCTATAGAAACTTTTTTAAAAAAATATTTTGAAAAAGGTTGAAAATTATTATTCAGTACTAATTAATACTATCACTATTTAAAATTAATGTTATAGATGAGTATTATAATAATTTTCATAATTAATCAGCTAGCCTAGTCAGATCAGACAAGTCATCCAAGGAATCACTTGGCAATAGAAATACAGGTGGGTCATCAGTACCATCTCGATTTTTGAAAGGAGACTTACTCCTACAGCGAGTAAAATCACATCATTGGCGATGAAATGAGAGCAATAATCTGTGCACTGTGCTATTTGTTGGTACTTAATTCAATTAAAATATTCATAATTCATAGTTTATTCTTATTTTATTTTTACTAATTATTAATTATTAAAGATAGTTATAAATAGTTATAAATGTGTTTTTTTTCACCAAAAATATTGTAATGAAAATTAAATAATATATTCTGCACAATTTTTGAAGGTCCCGCATACGATCTTCCAGTTTTTTTGCAATTTGCAACTAATGAAGGCAAAGTTTTGTTCGCTGAAATATTCGAAGATAGAAGTTTAACTAAAAAGCAGATCGACCAAAAAATTGCGGATTGGGCAATTAGACAAGGATATTTGGTAGCGGTATGTTTTAATGATTTCAATAAGAAATTGTATTGCAAATAAAAATATGAATATGGCTTAAATTTATGAGCAGTGTTTATCTACTATTACCTAGACAGTTATGGAGACACTTGCTGATGAAGATATTGGGACTTCATTTGCAGCCTGCGCTTCAGTTTCAATGATAGTGGAAGGATAAAGGTCCACTCCATGAAACTTGACCCTTGCCTAGTCTAAATGGAAATTTCTAGTGACATTTTTTCAATTGTCGAAAAAATTTTTGATTATTCCAGAAAAGTGAGCTTTTTAAAAATAAATAAATTTTCATACAATTTCAGCAGTTATATGAAACATACAACAATGATTTTCTAAAGAAAACAGCAGAACTTCTCGAGAATGTTAAAAAATCAGCATTGAGCCAAACGATTAAGGAAACTTTCTATAGAATTGATTTTCTCGAAAAACAAAATTTTTTAACGCCACAAGCAGAATTATTATGCATGAATGCACTATTCTACAGCTTATCACATAAGGATCAAGGAGAGCTATGTAATTTCATGAGAGATAAAATAAAACGTCCACGTTCTCGAAGAGACATAAGAGATAATTCTTCCTGGATGAATAATATAACGTATGATCCTGGATATCTTTTTGTAAAAAAGGCTAAGTGGTGGCAAGATTCGAATTTTTTTTAGTCATTCAATAATAAAAAAATTTTGCACCAATATCGAACCTTTTTTTTTATTTTATAAATTTCACTAAAGGATTCCAGATTTCGAAAAAATTTTTATAAAATTTCCTTTGAGGTTTTTTTATAAATGAATTTGTCTTCAATGAATATTAGGCAATGAAGAGGCAGCCATTCAGCCATTTATATTGTCTCAATTCCATTCAAGTCGTTCTTAAATAAACATTTTGCAAGATTTGCGCATTTCGCATACTCCATACTTTTTGCATGTAATTATAAAATTCGTCAATATTGCCCAAAAAATAGTTTTTCACTTTTTAAAATTAATTTTAAAAAATCGTCGAAATGGATAAAAAAGTTAGTTAATAAAGAATTCAGAGAGCTAAGGAATTTTAATAAATAAAAAAAAGAAAATTCCTTTTTTTGAAATGAACGAATAGGGAATATTTCAGGTATATAAAAATATTTTTAAAAAATTATGATTATAATGGTTCAATTATTTTAATTCATAATTTGTTCGTGTCGACCGATTTTGCGATTTTAATATTACTTTTAACAATACAAATAAATAATCAACGTAAAACTCACCAGGAAAAATAATAATTTCAGCAATCCTGAAATTGAGATCATTTGTTAAATGATAATTATTGTTTGCTATTAAATCGGATTCACTGATTCCTTTTCGAATTATAATTAATTTTTTCATTCGATTTTCCTCCTCTTCCTTTGCTTCATTAAAAATTTCGAACGATTTATGAAATATCTGTTAATATAATGAAAAAATATAGATATATAATATATAATACAAAAAATATAAAAAATGTATTCAAATATAGAAGGCGAAAAAGTTTCCACATCAAATTTATCATTTCGATTTAATCTTACTCTTTTCTTAGCCAATAACCAACATGAATAAAAGTGGTTGATATGCTAGTTGCACTAATAATTAGTATGATTAGAAGTTTTCGCTAGGGAATTGCTTTAGGATATAAAAAAATCTTCTGCACATCTGGAAGCAACACTTGTAAAAATCAAAAAACTTTTTTAAATCTATCAATCGCGATAATAAATTTATATGATTTTGCTCTAGTTTTCATCGAATAATTGATATCCACTATTAATCACAATTTTTCGAATAAAGGATTGTTTGAAACGAAAGAGACCGGTTTTTTTGAGATTACACTATCTGTACTGTTTGCCCTCTGATTGAATAAGAGTGTTTATAATCAAATCTAAATAGCCTAAATAGCCAGCGATAGATATCAAATGGAATATTTTCTAGCGTATTTTGATGCGACAGAACGATAAAAATTTAAAATTTCCATACATTACCTGTTCATAATTCCAGTATGAATTGATCTTACACCACCAATAGCCACATGGTATTTTGCTAAGACTTTTAATCGCTTGTTGAATATCATTTTTCATACGGAATTTATTAAATTTGATGCGGTAATCCGTGTTATTCATCGAATCGAATAATAACACAGCTAAACGAATTTGCTGAAATATTTTTAAATCTCGGAAAATTTCAATGAATTATCAATTTTTTTATTTGAATAAATCTCATAATATGCTATAATTCCAATGGTCAATGAAGAGTTCGCTTCATTCTATGAAGAATTTTTGACTATTTTTGACACAAAACAACTTATTGCGAAACAAAAACTTGTCCATTCCAGATTTTTTTTTTGCAACCGTTGGAAATTGAGCGAAAATAAAAGATTTAAAATAGTTGATCATGTCTGTAGAGACTGTGGTGTGTTGACCTTTTTGCTAGGCCCAATATCAAAATCCTCAACAATTTGTCCAATAGCCTTCCTTGAATCGTCGAAATCATTATTATTAATATCATGGCCAGCTTGTAAAACAAACAACACATCTGATGGTCCAAGATCACAGTTTTGTGAGATAGCAATTAAACAATGAACTGTTGCAATCACTAAGTGAGATAAATTTACGGCTGCCAATTTCATTAACTAAAATTTAGCTAAATTTTTGAAACGCAATCGGCTACTGTAAAAATAAACCACAAATCAAATAACGAGCATGTAGAACGTGAAGTTTTCACAACTTTCGGCAAGAAAATACTTAACCCATCAATAATTATTAAGCCTAAAGCCTACTCATATTGAGTCTCACTATAAGAAACTTCTAGTAAATATTTTTTGCAACATTTATATTGTATTTGTGGTCTTGGCAAAAATAATGTGTGTATTGTTGTAAATGACATTTCCATTTGGTTTTTTCGCATACTAAGTAAAATTTATGGATTTTTTCATATTTTTGCAATAAATAGAAATAATAGGATACTTAAATTTTTAAATAACTTATAACTCCAAGTTATTCTCTATAAACGCAAAATTGCGCAAAAGCGAGATTCGCAAACTGTCAAAATTGAAGAATGCATCATCTTTCATCTGTTTCTTATCCATTTACGGGATATTTACGGGATGTCATCCAGCTGCACAAGATTCTAGCAAATAAGATAAAGCCACCTGAACTTTACCTAGATTCCTTAAAAAAGTACGAATAAATGATTTTCAGCAAAGGTTCAATTTTTTGAGAAACATCTAGAAAGTGCTTTTTTGCCAATTAGAATCCTGCAGTTCTCATTGGATTATTTTTTGGATGAAAAGAAGACTTGAAAGAAGAATTTTGAAATCGAAGCTATTCAAATTCATTCGCAATTTTTATTAAAAGCGAAGAAGCGAGCGATTAAAAACAATAAACGTATTAATTGGTCTAAATTTTTTTTTCTTCTTTAAGAGTCCTCACCATTACTGGTTAAACTCGCTCCACTTGCTTGTCGCATTGAAATATGCCAGGAAGTCTCTTGGCAATAGAAATACAGGTGAGTCGCCAGCATAACCTGGATCTTTGTACAGGTTTACTCTTGTGGGGAATCGAACCTTCCAATTGAGCAGCAGCCCGCTGAGCCATTCTATCCCCTGATTGGTTTAAATAATTTAGTATATATTAAATTATACATTAAATAATCTGAATTCAATAAAACTATTAAAATTAAATTAAATTTTATAAAAAAAATGGTTAAAACAGTATTGTTAGTTATTTCGACAATATTATTTTGAACAAATTTTAATGATTAATTTTAATGATAAGCGTTGAAATGATCTTTGTTAAATGTTGCTAATGACTAATAAAATAAGAAGAAATTAGAGTTCTGGTGGAAGACAAATTCAATATTAAATATGTAACGTTGTAACGTTAAATAACTTCGATTTAGTAAATATATGTTCGTTATTGTTGACATTTTATGCATTTTATGAATGCTCTCTTCAAAGGCTCTTGAAATTTTATGGAATTATTATAGGGAATGATTGAAATGTATTTATTCAATGATGAATTAAATAGTAAGCGGAAACAAAATTGGCAATTAAATTGGCTGATGGCCTCATATTTATTATTGTAAATCTTCAAATCAAATTAAAAAAATTTATTTACTTTTTTCTTTTTTTAAATTCATTTATTTTATTGACCAAATCTGATAATAAATTTTATTTTTGGTACTATGTAAATATTTATGCAAAATCGCATTCAATATTAAGCAAAAAAAACGAAGGAATTTTTTCAAGAAATTTTTTTTCTACGAAAGAAATTTTGTGACATAAATTGTCTTTTAAAACCAGAAAATTTGTATAATAAACTATAATTTAATTTATATAATATATAAAATATAATTTATTTAAAAGAATTTCGCATGAAAAATGAAAAATTTCACGAAAGGTTTTGAAATTTGTCAAAAGCAAATAATTGAATACAGAATTCAATGTCTTTTGGAGTTGTCCTATTATTTTTTTGGAAAACTTCCAAAAAAGATGCAAAAGAATAAAAATCGCACCTTTTTTTGTGCTATTAGACTTGCTCTGGCAAAAGGTTCTTATACTATGGTGGTTTGAAATTTTGAAATATCTCTAGAAGAAGAAATCTTAATATATCAGACCATCTAATCAGATCAGATCAGTGTTAAAAAGGAATGATAACTCGGACGAAGTTAGTATATAATATTACAGTAACAATCACCATACACAATAAAACTTTCAATTTTATAAATAAAATTTTAAATTTCATCTAATTTTTTCGCTAGGGTTGTGGAGAATAATGCGATGAAAGCAATCGGTTTAAAATTTCATCAATAACGATTTATACAAATAGTTTTGTATATTCATTGGATAATAGCAAATAAACTAACTTGGAAAGAAGGACAGCAAATTTTCACAGTTGGAGGTTTTAATATTTATAATCTTCTTCTTCTAACATCTCTCACCATTACTGGTTAGGCTGGCTCCGTTGAGTAAGATGTCTACAAGCTGCTCGGTTCGATGCCATCGCTAGTAATAATAGAAGACATTCCTTTTTCCATCGTCTAAGTCCATATATCGCTGGTCCTCTTATACGTCCAAAATCTTTCCTGACTATATCAATCCAGGTCTTGACTGGTCCTGACATTAGAAATGCAAGTTATGCTAAACAATGTGTAAGAAACTGCAGCAAGAATAGGACTCAGTGTCAATGTATAGAAAGCGAAAATCATTTACCTTATGTACAAGATATTGATAAAATACCTATTTTTATCAATTTATTGCCGGTTGAGGAAGTGCTGGACTTTAAATACCTTGGATCCATTCTAATTTCAAATGGCCAGGCAAAGGATGAAATCGCAAAAAAAAAGGGAGCTAGAATTATATTTTTCCGGTTGATGAAACCTTTATGGAACCACGAAATCACCATAAAGACGAGAATCCGTGTCCATATAGCTGCAATTCGTTCGATCTTCCTATATGGCTGCGAAACATGGGAGTTGAAGATATTAAGAGGCTATTAGCCTTTGGCCACTTATATCTAAGGTACATTTTACGGATTCACAGAGCAGATAAAATCGCACATGATTTTATCCACTTTCGCTCATATACCACCTGCATTGATAATATTATCACAGAGCGTCGGCTTTGCTGGTTAGGGCAAGTTTTCTGTCGTCCACCACAGGAGTTGACGCATATTTCGTTTTTTGCTAAACCCTGTGATAATTGGCGTCAAAAGCCAAAAAGGACTACATCATCAGTGTATTCTAGGTCTATGATACTATGTTCTGGACTATTTGCACATCTCTTGAGTGCCGACAAGCGATGCCCATTGTCCAGTCTATCGCATAGTTGAATATTATAAGGGGAAGAATACAACATTGACGAACAACAATTCTTATTTCAAAGGATTCTGTCGCAGTACGTCCTGTCATCTTTCTTAGGAATTGGAAGCAGAATTGCTTTGCTCCAGTCTTCTGGTATTATTTCTTTTTCCCGTCCAAAGAATACATTTGTTGAAGGTGAATTATGAATGGACAACATTTGGAGAGTCCAAAAACTATCTTCTTTTTTATTAGCTTTAAGCTTATGGATTACAAAGAGTATTTCCTCTTCTGTTAGCGGTTCACAGTTCCAAACGTAAAGCTCGACGAGCGAATCAGTTATATTCGAGATAACAGATGGAGCATTGTGGTTAAGTTTGGCCTCAAAAATTTTTTCCATCTTCTGAGGCGATCCTTGATAGCTTTAATAGGCACCCCATTAAAATCCTGTGCCATTTCACTGAATCTTTCTCGAGTTATAGTTGCTTTGCGGAGGAGGCGAAACAGTTTACTATTATCACCTATCCGAGCCGCCGACTCGAGCTCCATTCTCAAGGCCATATCGCTCCAATAGTGATTTCTGTCCCGCCGTGCTGCTGTTGTTGTGATTCTTCGAAGCACCCGATATTCAGGATCTCCTTATATTCGGACTTTGCAACTTTTTCAGATAGCTGGATAATTGCTTTTGACACTCAACACTTCCTACTACTATACCCTAATGTGGAAGTGGCTGACATGTCTTTAGTTGGGACCAGTATTCATTCGCCGTTCTAGAGATATCATTGACATTCATTTCACTGAGGTGTTTCAATAATATGGTTTGAAATGCGCTTATTGCTCCCGATCTTTTAATTTGAGATAGTTAAAAGATCTTGGGATAGATTGTTTCTTAAGACTTGTCAGTTTTATACAAATTATGGTTCGAACTATGACATGATCTGATCCATGGCGGTTACCAGTTTCAGCGCCCCGATAAGAACGACTATCAAGTATAGAACTCTTCCAGCGGTGACTGACTAATATGTAGTCAATCTGATTGAAATATTGGTTGTCTGGAGAATTCCACGTGACTAGAGCTTCCTCCGATGCCGAATGTAACAAAGAGCAAAACGAAGAACGAGTTCTCCATTGGCGCATTGGGTCCCTATGCCATATTTGCCAATACCGAGTTCATCGAAACGGCATCATGAACAACGCGCGCATTCCAGTCTCTTCCGAGTATGACCATGTTACCTCTCAGATGTCGTTAACAATTGAAGTTCCGCATAGAACTTATCCTTATCGTGGTCATCTGCGCATAAATTGGAGCATATACACTGATCAAAATATTGCAGAACTTTCGTTTGAAACGCGCGTAAGTCATTTATAATATCATGAAAATTTATGTGGGTGTTTTTTCATTTCTTGAGGGTTATCTTTACCACCATTATTATATATGTACTTGTGGTTGATAAGCTGGAAGATATTATCAGTTTTTAATGGAAAAAGCAGAAAACCATAATTGATTCGCATTGCATATTTGAGCCCTAGAAATCTCTTTATGTGTGGAAACCAAAAAAAAGTAACCACTCGTATCCTTATTTTGGAATCTCCGGATATACAAATCTTATAAGGCCTCTTTTCTGCTTTCCCTAATTCTGGCTGCGTCTGATTTAACTTTAAAGTCTTCTAGCATTAACCGTTTCTAGTTTAACTGACTCAGCTGGCCATCAAGATGAAGTCCCCTTGTTAAAGGGCCATTTGGTATAAACACAGGCAGATGGGCCTCATCTAGATCGTTTTCAAAGATAATTTCACCTCTGATAACCTCTGATAAAAGAAAGCCCAAACATTCCATGGCTTAACCTTGTGAAGTATATTTGTCATGTCACTGAGCCACTTTAGGCATTATATAATAAGGATAACATTATCAATAACCTAATACCACAACCTTCACGCTGCACCAGGCGTCTCAATTAGTAGATAAAGCTTCTGAACTTTTAATTTTGACTAAGAAAATGAGTAATCGAGTACAGGAGAACCAAAAGATAAATTTTAATTCGCTTGCTTCATCTGTGATAGTCGTTGTTGACGAATTTCTGCAATCACATTGAGTCACAAGCTGTAACAAGTAATGATTGGCGATTAATGATATGAAGATCTTGCTGCTCTTTCGTTGCTCTTCGACTAATTATTGTTGCAAAAGCAGTTAAAATCAGGAAAAAATTCTTAAAATTTTCTATTTTTTAGAATTTTTTTAATTCGTAAACAGATTCAATTCTAACAAATTGTATTTGTTTAAAATGTTAAAACTAAAGTTTATTATTTTTTATTTTATTCCTTAGATATGATATAATATTTTTATTTAATTGAATAGCAATTAAAAATAGAAATTAAATTAAGATTTTTAAAGTAATTCAAAAACTATTCGTGGCATGCAGAAAGGAAGTAGAAATGAGCAAGCAGCAAATTTGCTTATTCAAAATTTGGCGGTGTATCGAATGCATTGAAAACCACTCTTTGGCAGCTGTTTGCAATAGCTGAATTATTATCTGGCCAGAGGAATTAAACAACGATATAAGTTCGGCGTAGTTAAGACTTGTTGCAACAATATGTGCCTATGCCAGTTCTTTGCTATAATGGCAAACTCTATTTGCCATTTCAGCTTCAATTTAACTCAATTTTGGCTTTGCTTATTCAATCACTCTCTGGAAAATAATAAAATATTATTTAAAAAAAATTGTGATTAGAAATTTTACTAAATGGCTCTAAAATAAAACAACTCATCGCCAGCGAAAATTTATTTTATCATCTATTTTATTCATTCTCTGCGATATAACGATCCACTGATAATGACTAAGACATCATTGTCTCGAAAAAACAAATGAGGAAATGGCGCAAAATTGCATAGCCTTGTAATTTTAATTTATCTTACTTTATTTTTATATTGTTGAAATAAAGTGATCATTTCTGATTAGGAACTGCTCTACTAGCTTGCCGGATAAATATTGTCAGTGTGACAGAAGTAACCGAAATTTTTAAAGACAGATTTGAATTCGGAATTCCAGCGCCGCAAATGAGAGCAACCCACTAAGTCAAATCATTGCCTTAATCCAATTTGCCTTAGTCGTTATTTAGCAGACAAAAAGTAAGGTACATGGCAGTCAACAAATTCCTAAGGGTATTTCAAGTGCAAATCCCGTAAGGCATTTTAATTATTTAAAAAGCTAGTAATGATTATAGATTCGCTACTTTTGATACAAACATTTGCATAAATTAATATTTTAAATTTATTTTATTTATGAGACTATTAATAAAGAATTCAATAATTTATCGCATTGGAAAAAAAATTACCATAAAGGCGCTGTCGAAAAGTAATTGCAACAGTGAGAAACTGGTACGACAGAAGAGAATTACTTGAAAACAAAGGTATACAAATAAGTATCAAATAACCTAGAATTTTTTCAAATTTACTCATGTCACGACATGAAGTGAACCTTTAATACTGCTCGTCTCGGCCGAAGTAAGTCGTAATGAAAATGGCTCGTTTTCTTTCATTCGAAACTAACCTCATTGTCGATGTATTATAAATAATATTCTCATAAAATATTTGAATCATAGTTTTCCAAACGCTTGTTTCGCCTTTCCTAAGAAAATTTTTTCCAACGACATTTTATCTCAACTAAGAAATAGTAAACTTGTAAACGAGTGATATTTTTTTGAATTTTGCATGACTTTATATATATACCTATAGTGTAGTCAAGTGGCTTAGTTTTCTTAAAAGCAATGCCCTCTCCTCACTAGCACTACTCGCTAACACCCACAAAGAGGGAGAAGTGATTACACATTTTGCAAGATAAAAATTAATTAAGTCAAATTATTAAATCTATATTTATTTTTACATGGTTTAGTTACTTTTTATTTACAACTATTAATTTTAATCTATTAATTTTAAAGAAAATCATTTGGCGTTGTTTGGCTTTTTCTTCGTTTATTATGAAAACATAATTAATTTTCATTATTTGAATAGTTTTATCAGTTGATTATCAAATATTTTTGATAAAAATATTGTAAATATTATAAAAATAATTTGTATTTTAACTAATCTCTTTCGATGAAAAATAATGAAATGATATTTCATTCGAAACTAAATTCATTGTCGACGTATTATAAATAATAATCCACGAATTTAATTACATCGGAAATCGATTCGTAAAAATCACCAACTTATTACAGTACAAACAATTATTTTAATGATAATCATTACCAATAAAAAGTCGATATTGTTTTTCCCTCTTAAAACTTTAATTTAGTACTTTTTTATTGTTTTTATGAATTTTTACATTTGTTAATTTTTTATTGAATTCAGTGGATCCAGTGGATTCAAGAAAGTAAACTGTGAACCACTGTGCGAGAAAAATGGCATTATTTTTTCGAAGTTTTTATTTTTTCAGTCAAATTTTGCTCTTCTCACGTACTTTTGCTTTTAATTTTCTTTAATTTAGCTTTTTTTTCTTCAGATAGATTCAGAAAATTTATCTTTCAAGAAGGATATTCAATATCTGCATGGGCAATACAAACCTTAAAAAAAATGCCAAAAAAGATGCAACAAAGTTATCATTTATTAATTCATTAAATAATATTGCCATTGTTATGAATTACCGAATGTGCAGAGATGGTTGAGTGATATGGCTGCTTCGAACTGCACCAAGCATGCCAAGCATCATAGATTTTTTATCCACTGACAGGAATAAATTATGTCATATGATTAAAAATGATTTAATCCTAAAATTTCTCTGACATATGTGCTTTAGGGAGTTTCGGGATAATTTCCATTTCGATTCTTGATAAAAGAAAATCCTGTTATAAGAATCAGGCAGTTTGGGCATTACCTGTAATTATACTCGAATGAAATTCTCTAAAGAATCTGTCAAACTACAATAATAACAAAGTCATCGATAAAGTTCATGTTGCCTTTCTTTCTATTAGCTGCTTGGTTGATTTCGATTGGACCCCTTCACTTTTAGCCCATCAGCTATCCATTATGAGACTTGTAAGGGAAATGAAGAGTCTGAAAAATACAAAAAAATACAATATTCTATTATAATACCATTTCATTTCATTTATTTCTGTGGATTGATTGATTGCGGAAATTTATATTTTGGTCATTATTTATGAGTTTATTAATAATTCATAAAGAACTTGAGAGTTGGTTTAGCCAAGTCAGATAAAGCAAGTTCCAAGCTTAATAGTTGATATTGGGACTTTCCAATTAATGTATATAGTTCATATTTGATTCAATGATTTGATACAAGCCTTCAATACCTAATGCAATCAATTTTCGATTGAATTAATTTCAGTAATGATTCAAAAAATAAGACAATAAAATGTGTGGATAGCAATATCACAGATAATGTAAGCCAATGTTTTTGAAATATTTCATCTTATATTTGATAATAATACAAAATAAAATATGAATTCCCTGGAAAAAACTTGGCTGGCCCAACAAGTTAATAGAATGAGTCCAGTTGGAATGATTAACGATGGCCTCAAAACAAAATTGTTTGATTAGTTATAGTTTAATAATTTAGAAAACGGTTGATAATTATCCGATATATGATCCAGTAAATGAACTAAATTTTCATAGTGGAAAGTCATTTCAAAATTTATGTTATCGAGTCGATACGGTCAGTTTATTCATATAAATAATCAGTTTTACGTTACTTTGAAAAATTTTGACTGCTAGAAATTGCTTATTAATATTGTACTTATTATACTTTATTTGTAGTAACTTTTTGCCCAAATAAATAGTTTCAAATTGGACAAGATTTTTTAAAAAAATACTTAATGAAAATGAAAATGCAAAAATGTTGGATGGCATATGATATTGGAAATCAGAAACCAAGCTAACCACTTAACAACCTTAAGTGCATATAAAACTAGACAATTTGGTATCTATAAAAGTAAAAATTTTAGGCATTCGTTAAGAGTTATTCTTCATGCGTTCAAGCATGCATTTGCTTTTTGTTTCAATTTCATTTAGGCAGTAGGGTCGTTTTTTTGAAAATAATATTTGAGTCTAAAACCTAAAACTTAAAAATCAATGACAGCACTTCACCATGCTTCATTATCCAACTAAACTGATGGTTCTTACTTAGACTAAAATAAATATTGGAATTGCTGGACGAAATAGGACAGGTAAATCAGCTTTAATTAATGCTATGCGAGGAATTTCATATGGAGACCAATATACAGCTGGACGTTATCCATGTGAGCGGATGGAACCATTCGTTTTCATTGAAGAAGAATTTAATTGGTTGGTTCTGTGGGAAATACCTTATCCACGAAAATTTTCTGGCAGTGTTGATGTGTATGAGAGAAATATTGAACACGACAAACTTTACGAGTTAGTTTCCTTATATTTTAGTTAATATTATAATAATCTTAATAATCTTAATCTTAATAATAACATTATTATACAATAATATTACAATTTGAAATTTATTTGTAATTGTAAAGGCTTTTTAGGTTATGGGTCGA
The DNA here is from genome assembly GCA_900625125.1 of Dracunculus medinensis. NCBI lineage: Eukaryota > Metazoa > Nematoda > Chromadorea > Rhabditida > Dracunculidae > Dracunculus > Dracunculus medinensis. The sequence goes on along the minus strand of UYYG01000113.1, from coordinate 19,699 downwards.
AGTAATTAATAGAGCTAAAATCCATTAGCTTAATTTTACCGAAAGTATTAATTATTATTATAAGGTAATACCATTATAGTAATATTATAGTAAAACCTACCTTTTAAATATTAGGCCACTTTTTCGTTAAGTGATTGATTCCCTGACAAAATTTATCTGATTCGACAAGCCGTGGAATAAATTTAGCCACAAACTGTGGATGCTTATAAAAAGAAATATCGTGACAAAATAAATAAAATAATTTTAAAATAAAATAGTTTTTAATTTTTAGCAATGATGGAGTAAATAGATAGAGTTTTGAAAATATTTAGAGCCACTTTTTGCACCATTATGGACGGAACTATACATGAATAGTTGTGAATGTTTGAATCTATGTAAAAACCCACTTGAAAATCCTTTTTTTTTGTGCAAAGAATGTGTATATGTAAGAATGATGGCAAATTAATCGAACCTTCTTCTGCACCAATCATGTTCTTGCTGTGCTTGATAGTGCATTGTTCGGTGTAGAGAATTTTAGAGTAAACTGTTTTGTCGTTTGGCCAAATAGATTGTGTTTTGTAATATGCCAGATATCATGACCATGCGAAACTGTTTTCGAGAAAATTAGTCTTTTTCAGATAATTGCTTGTACACTAAGTGCTTATAATCTTACTGCAACTGATGGCATGCAGCACGCATTCTATTTTTTATCTTACTAGTGAACCTACTATTAAAAGTGGATGACTGTTGGGACCAAACAAATCTCCAAGAAAAACAGCATATAAATGCCACATGAATTAATGAAACTCGGTAGGCCAAAAATGCTATTAAAAACGAATATTGCAATTTCAATATTTTACTTGAGTGTTTTAAAAGCACCCAACATTTGTGGTTAGGCTCGTTCCATTGGCTTGACCAGGCAAATTTTGCCAGAAAATCACTTATCAATAGAAATATAGGTAAGTTTCCAGCATTATGGTCATTTGATAATTCAATTTATTTTTTCCAGTTAACGCGTGAATACACGAACTAACTATCTTTGACCATTGTTTATCATGAAAGATTTTGTTTGATCTGAAACATTCTTGTCGACGATTTTCAGAAGTAACAAGTTATATTTATTTGAAATAATTTTTGTTCTTATCGATGATGGCAAATTGCATGATGATGATATTATATTCGCCAAAATCCTCAACAGTCGTCGAACATCTCTTGTATTTCTAAGTACTAAAACTGACAATGTTCTTGATGCTGAATCGAGAGAATGTCATTTAGAAATTTGCGATAAGCTTAAAGAACGATTCCTTGAAAAAGGTCTGAATAGATTATTAAAGTTTTTATGCAGTATTTCATGCCCTAGTAACCACCTAGAACTCAGCTTCAACCCTTGTAAAAAGGAAATTTCAGGAAGAGAAATATTCGCCAAACAAATTCAGCAAGAGTGTCAATCACTTGAGGATGTTGAAATGCTATATATAAATGCTCCTACTATAAAATGTATTGTTAACGGCAATACTGATTATTTACATTATAAGATCGATGAAATTCGTCTCCTGGACATTATTGGCCTAAAACCTGGTTGTCATTATGGCTTGGAAAATTTGCTTCAAAAACAGAAACAGGTAATTTATAATAATTAAATATAATTTATAACAATTAAATAGTATATTTATCCATAATACTATATATATATATATATATATATATATATGTAATATTTATCTATATTTATAACTTAGTATCTTTCGAAATATTGCAGTTAATATAATGAATCAACCTGCAAACATGCTATTAAGTGCGAGCCATTTTTGGCTTGACAGACTCACTGATATTATGTGGTTTGGCCAGGAAGTATGTTAACGCATAATAGACTAGATTTCACTTCCAATAACTAGTATATTCTACTCAAAGAGAGCTATGCTTACTCTGAGCTGAGAAATGTGCTAGTCAGGCACTGTATGGATGGAATTTCTTAGCCAAAGAAAAATGTATTTAAAAATCTGAATCGCAATGTATCGAGAAAATCGCTATATATACCATCGTTGGAAAATAATTATATAATAAACTTAATGAGAAATAAAATAAAAAGGTAATTTCAGAACGATGATTATAGTTTACGATCAGTCATATCGACGCACGACAATTTCCAACCTAAATCGGTTAATTCTTTTTAATATTTTTATTTATGGTGAGGATTATTCGTTGATTCTCAGCACTTTTTATTGCAAGCCTAAACAAAAATTCAGCCTGAAACAATATTTATTTTAATTATCGTTATTTTTAATTTTATTGTATTAAAATCAAATTCTATTCAAGCATAGAATGCGCAAGTTGCAGTTGCACTACTAAATAAATTTTTATTCTTATATTTAGATGTCCAAATCAAATTGCCAGAGATAAAAATTATTCTGAAAACCTTGAGCATTGCTTGGATATAGATAGAATTTGATAATTTCAAAACAGCCTATCGGCAAATTTTATCGCTCACTTCTCCATGCAGTTATCAGGATATTATAGAGAAACCCACTGAATAGATCATTTGAATTGTGCACATATGGCTGTAATCGAACTACAGTACTGGCTGATGCTGGTTTTCAAATTTCTTATCGTATTGATGATAGAATTTATGACTATAGCATTAAATATGGTATAAGACGAGCAGGAAAGGTTAATAAGTATATTTCAAGATTCGTTTCAAATATTTATCATTTATTACAATTACTTATCATTTATTATGAGCTTAAGCAATCTATTTTCGAATTTTGAAATTAACGGCAAGTTCAAGTCATTAGATAGACCACATATCTAGTAGCACTTCCTAGGCTAAGCCCGAAAATACGTATGCATTTTTAGACAACATTTAATTATGCGTTTGCTGGTGAAAGTAGAGCAGGTAAATCCTCGCTTATCAATGCACTGCGTGGAATGTCAATGGAACATCCTCTTGCTGCCGGTCGACGCCGAAACAAATTCGGTGAATGTGAACGATTCGATTTCGATGACGACGTACTTGCATATAATGTTACATTATGGGAATTACATTACCCGAAAAAAATAAATGCTTTCTTCGACTTCATCGAGTACTTATCTACTTTTGCATTTTTGGGTAATAATGGTTGTATGTACTTGTATAGTAATCGTATTACACATCTCCTTTCAATTCATATAATAACAGCTGAAAATATTGCTTCTGCTGAGGGATTTGTAGGCAACACGAGCTTTCTGCTTTGTTCCTTGGCAGCAAACCTATCATCAAAAATGAAACCAGATTATCAGCTACATATTCTCCTGATTCTTGAAATCCTTAAAAGCCTTAGCTTATATAGTGAAGCCTAGAAATTAGAAACGGTAAGATGGCTCAAATAACTGCAAAAAAAGTCGTTTTTGCCAAAAATATAAATTAAAAAAACTAAAAAAATGAGGATTAGCAACAAAGTCGCATAAAATTATTCAAGCTGAAGCACTGTTTCAACAACTTTAATCGGAAAAATAAAAGGATAAACAAAGAATCATAAATTTTAGCCGTTATAAAATTGCTACGTTCACGGCGGTTTTCATACTGATTAGCCGAGTTCCTTCAGATCAGGATCTAACGTTCGCAAAAATCGCTTTTAGAAGGTTGGCCCCTAATACTTTTAAATTTCTAACTCGATAATTTTTCAAAACCAATCAAATCGAACAGGGCACCGATTCAAGCTAATGGAGGATTTTAAATCCAATTTATGAAAAAAAGGACGGAGAAGTGAAGGCCTTTAAAATAAATTAAAAATTTGAAAACTGTAACATCCAGTAATTCTTTGGCAAAAAGCTAAAGATTTAAGGAATGCAACAATCGTTTTTCTACTTTCGAAATGCGATGAAAAACTTATGAAACGATCGAGAAATGAAGAAATACCAATTTGTGATTTCTTAAAGCAAAGATTCGTCGACAAAGGTGAATTTTTTCGCTAAAAGGCCATCATTTCTAACCAGAATCGTTCCAGTGATTTGTGGGATCGGTCAAATTTTGCCAGAGAGTCATTTGGCGATAGAAATGCAGGTGAGTCGCCAACATTATCTGGCAAAGACGCTAATAGTAACAGTGTCGCAAGAGTTAACAAATTAAGAAATTTAACTCAAGACTTCACAATTTTTATAATCTTTAAGGGATGGATCTTTTTAAATGATCGAAATTATCCAATTCCATTCTTTCCAAAAAACAAAACCCTTTATTTTTAAAAGAATTTATGAACGGATTAATGGGTTATTTTTGGAACAATGCGGTTTTAGATGCTTCCGAAGAAGCAAAACGGGACTTTTGAGCAGCACAGCCGCGGAAATTACTATCTAAGCATAATTATGATCGTTTTTGAGAATTGCATAGTGGAAAGATAACAATTTGACAATTTTATTAGTTAAACGGCAATATACATACAGCATAAAGTTTATATTTTTTGGCAGAATATCTCAGTGGGTTGTTGTTCCCACTTCGAAGCGACAGTGCTGGAATTTTACTTCCGCCAGAAGTAAATTTGTTTCAGTGCTGTAAATCTGTAACCGTAAGAACGAACTTAGATAAAAAACTCGCAATTTCAGGAATCGTTCGATTTGATCGATCATTGCGATCGAATGCTCCAGAACTATGCGGCCGTATTCATCTTTTTTTTATCAGCGCAACAGTATTTATGTCATTACGATTAGGGAATGACGCCTCGACTTTTTTGTTGCATGAAAGAGCTGTTTTCGATTTTTTGAAACAGAAACGCTTAGTTTCCGAAATGTTACAATCGTCAACTGGCCGACTGAATGACAACCTATATGCAAATATTGGTGACAATGACAGCCAAGTTGAATTCTTGATTCCTCAAATTATTTGATACACTTTAATCTTTCTGTGAATAATTAAATATTAAATCTTGTGCATTAACGTCATTAAAACCAAATGTGAGAAAATTTTTCAAGAAATCTTCGATCTATTCAGAAATATGCTTTTCAAAGCGATCTAATTTATTTTTCCTCTTCCTCCTTATCCCATCCTATTTTTAAATTTTTTAACTGACAATCGACAAATTTTGATTTTCCTAAACTTTTTACTACTCATATTATTATCCACGACCTCGCTATGCAAGAAACATCAAAATCGCGAACATTTTCAAAACTTTAATGTTTTATAATTTAATATATATAGAATATGTCAAAAACATTTATTCCATTGAACTTCACCGAATGACATTACAAAAAACAATTGTCCTTTCTTATGACGCAAGAAAAATCCAAAAGTAAAAGGAAGGCAAATATGATCTAATATCTGATAGAAACATCTAATACGATCAGCCAATTTTAGCCTCTTTCCTTCAAATTTAGTTATAACTATAGTATTTTCAAATATTACAAATGATAACAATGGCTAAAGAAATAACAGTAAAAAAAGTAACTTAAATAACATTTTACAGTATTTTGCGATGGATAAAACCAAAAGCTTTAAAATTCTAAAGTCTTCTAGTGAGTTTGAGCAAAAAATGAGAAAATCGGAGTGTTTTCCCTTATTTTTTGACTAATTATATTTTATTTAAATTATGTTTATTATTTGTATTTCAATCTTACATTTTCAAGTACGTTTTGTTTAACCGTTTTAGGTTTCATTTCATTCAAGCTTTTTAATCTTTAAAATTTCTTTACTAATAAAGAACCTATGACTACCAAGAGTTTACTAAGAAATCTGTAAATTCAAAATTTGTAGGAAGAAATATGAAGAGCAATAGGTGGTAACTTAACGAAATTGGGAACCAATCGCGCTATAACTGGCCAACCAAAATATTCCAAAGCTGTATTCAAATTTCGCATATTAACTGGACTTTTCCCTGAAAGAAAATTACCCAAAATTTTTAGATATATGCAAAATAAATCCGATTATTCTAACCATCAATGTCGACAAAACCGTATTCGGAAGCCAAATCTGCAGTTAATAAAATACGACCCGATTTTTTAAGAATTACAGGATCAGATGCTAAAGCGACAACTGCGCGACCAGCAAATTCGGGACTTTCACCTTTTATTAAAGAATTATCCAACATTTGCTGAAATTTGCTAACAAAAAATAAGCAATTACAAAAAACTTTATTTTTAACTGCTTCTCAAATCAGAATTAGAAGGTAAAAAAAGTATTCGAAGCAAATCTATGATGGCACCTAATTTCCCGTTATTTACTAGTGCCATTGATAATTTGTTTCCATAAGATAGAAAAAAGAAAAGAAATACCTGTGATATACCTGTGATAGCACTTAATTTGCCATTATTTATAAGTTTCACTGATAATTCAGTCTTAACAGTACCCGGCCATAATGAAACAACAGCTACACCAGAAGGACGTAATTCTCGCGCCATATCAGCAGACATGCGATCAATCTTAGAAAAAATTTAGGGCATTAGTTCATTACCGATCACAAAACAAATATAATAATGAACTAACCGCTGCTTTACCAACACCATAAGGTACATTAAAAAAGTATTGTATGCCACCAGCAGAACTGATATTAACAATTAATCCTTTTTTTTGAGAATTCATCATTCTTGATGCATATACTGAACAGAAATAAAGATTACGAAGACCGACATTATTAATATCATCCCATAAATTAGGGTCACATTCGAAAAATTTCTTTCCTGCTGATGCTTCGATACTCTAAAAAAGATAAATTAATAAATTAACAATTTATTTCCTGTTTTGTCGTTTACAAATGATAACCACAAATAAATTATATATAGCAGTCTAACCAACAGACAAATAATAATCTTATGTCTCAACAATTTAACCACTTTCACAACAAGCCATTTTTTAGATACAAGTGAGTGCCAGGTCTTTCGTAATTGAATTCTTATAAGATAAAAAATATTATATTATATTATAAGTGGTTACCGGCAACCCAGAGAAAGCAGCATTGACTAATATGTTGAGCTTTCCTCCAGTTTCCAAAGCTACTTTTTCAAACAGATTTTTGACTGCATTACCATCTGAGTGGTCACAATATATTTTTACAGCCTTTCCTCCTCGCTTGTTTATTTCTGAGCATGCAAATAAACGTAAAAATGTGATACGTATTAAATTATAAATAGAGAAATTACTATGAGACTATTCCTTTACTACTAAAAATGACGTTTCAGCTTTGAATTGTTTACTGACCATGAAATGACAGGCTTATAATATTTTAAAATTGAATGTCTTGAATGCAATCTCAAAGAAACTTCATCGAATGTTATGAGACTGATAGAACTAAGACTATGAATTAAGTAATTTTCCAGATTTTTAAGAATGCTAATCTCAAAAGATCAGAATGAATAAACTACTGATAAAGATAAGGATAAAATGCACTAAATAATGGAAAATTTCAACCAAAAAGCATGATAAGGTATTTATATGGAACAAAAATAAAAAATTCTTGTTTAAATAGCTCCAGAAGTTATTAGAATAAATAATTAAAATAGTTTTCCATCTATGCTCTATTATTAGTATGAAATGAACGAGAACTTTTGCTAGAGAGTTAGTTGGTTAAAGAAGTGGGAGAAGTAGGCCTCAGAGTATTCTGAAACATGTATATGACAAAGAATAACCTGAAAATAAAGATCCCAAGAGAACCATATCAAAATCCGTTTATAATAACAGATTTATCCCTGTCTGACGAAGTAAAGAGGACAAAACTTTACAAATTGAAATGATCTTATACATAACAGGAAAATGATAATGAAAATGATTGCCTTAGAAGGATAAAAAACTAAATTTTACTAAAATTTGAAAAAATACCAAGAAAAAACCTTGAACAGTGCTTTCAAGTGATGGAAGATTCTGTTCAGTAAATGATAAAGATTTCGAAGGTTCTCTTGCAGTAATATAGACTGTCGCACCAGCCTCACCAAGTTGTAAAGCAATGCCTCTACCAACTCCTCTTGATGCACCAGTCACCAAAGCAATATGCCCTTCAAGATTATTTCGTTTATTCGCCGAACCAGATGAATGTGATCGCTGAAATATATCTATACATTTAAAAAACCTACATTAGAAAAAATAAGTTTATTTGTCGTTTTTTTATTGTTCTAAAGCTGTTTCATATGAAATAGAATGAAAATAAGCTAAAGACATAAGTTCACTTGAATGATGTTCAAATTTTGAAAATTTGATAAATCATGAACAAAACGTAATGTGCCGCTTATTCTGGTTAGATCATTATGTGGACACACTCATTACTTGTTAAACGCTAGATAGAATGCCAAAACTAAAACATAGGCAGTCTAGCAACACATGCACTTAGACGAAGGGAACGCCTATAATTTTATTTTATTATTTCCAGATATATTATTTTCTCCTTGGAAACTCCTCATACCCATAGCCAGCGCAGGCAGCTGACCATTAATGAAGCGAAATAAAGCTGAATAAATTGGTCTTTTTCTTCTCAACCTTTTAGCATATTAATAATAATTTTCCTGATACATCAATCGGTGTTTGCACTTGCTTTCTATAGATTTGATCATTCTGCCGTATAGTTCCAGGATGACTGGTCTAAAAAGAAATGACTAACAAATAAAACAAAAAAAAAGAAATCAAGCATAACCTTGAAGGAAATAAATTTTGGAATATAATTATACGACTGCTCTAGAATATATTTTTGGTGAATGGCAAAAAATCGATTAAATATGACTGTGGTACCAACAAATCGATGAAATGAATAAAAAATCATCGACACGACCTATAAGAAATTCGAATTAAATTATTGAACTAGAAATACAATGGAAATTTCAAAGTTTGATATAAAAGCACAGATCAGATATGGCATTCAATCGTGAGGCTTGGAAATGTCATCCTCATCCTCGCAGTCAATGGAATAAGCCAAATTAGAAATGGTGCAAGTTGTTGCTGCGAGAAGGACATATAAGGCGTTGTTATTTGGGAATGAAAGATATGAACAGAATCTCACAGACTACACCCAGCTGCTCGAATACTATCTGCATTATGTCGAAAGAGTTTGGCCAATGCTGGTTGAACCATATTCTCGGCCCCTCATTGACGAGCCGAAAGCTGGCGCATAAAAATCGAGGAGCGCCTTGGACAGACAGGAAAATTTTGAATGGCCCAGCGATTAACAGGCTTGAATTTCGGCTGCTTCTATCGCCCAGTGACTTCCTAGCGAAGTTCGCCGACGAGCCAGAGGGGCGCAAAATGGCTCTCTTAGAAGAAAACAAATTATTTAAAAATAAGTCGGCAAGAATTTACGATTGTTTTTACAAGCACAAGCACAGTTGACAAAATTAAATTCATTAAATCCTCAAATATTAAAAGATCAAAATAAAATTTAATCCCTACTGACGCACATAAACCAACCAACTTGGTCCCAAAACTTGAGATGCAAATATAAAACTTGAATTGTAAAAATTTATCAAGGCCGAAAAACACGGCCATGGTCAAGCGATCACAGAATTGCGGCTTTTCTTGGCAAATTTTCTGCATCGGAGTGGGAAATAATTTTTTAGTGGTGTATCGAAAAGGCAATTTCACTATTCGGTTTTGTTAGCACCAGAAAAATAAAACGCAAATTTTTATGAGGATTTCAATAAGGGATTGTACATATAGTAAGTCAGAACAGTCAAAAGTTTTCGACAATAAAATTTTTATTTGATTCGAGAAAAATGGACATTTGAATGTTGTTGGATTTATTGGGCACATGGTCTGTGATTTGAGAAAATATTTACTGATTTGCTTAAAAATTACTCAGTTAGTATATTCGTTAAAGGTTTTGCTAGAAATCTTCTCAGCTGATGTGACTAGTTCGGGGCATTCAGTACTGTTCCCACTCCACCAACCAACTGAATGGATTGGACTACCCTCTCATTTGCGATTAATTCATTTGCGAATGCCGTTAATTCATTACGATTTACAAGGCTGTGATTCCTTCTTCGGTGGAGATTAAGTCAATAAAACCCCATTCTAAAGCCTTTTTTCCTTTTTTTTAAAGCCAAAGCCAAATTGTTTAAAGATTCACACCAAAAATGAATGCTAAAATAAGAAAGCAAAAATTTAATTCACAAACCAAAGTGCACTATTCAAAAATGCAAAAATCAGTTGTAAAGCAAATCGTGAACGAAATTTCCTCGAATAAATAGATATAAATAGGTAAAGAATAATACAACGATAGGTGAAAGGGCAGTGCTAGCGACTCACGCGCACCTCTGTTACCAAGCGACTCTCTGGTAAGGTTTGTCTCCTTTGACAAAGCAGCTCAGCGAGCCTAACCAAAGCAGTGAGCCTAGTCAGCGCAGCGGGATTAAGCAGCAATGGTTGTCAAGAAAAATGGTAAAAATTTATAAAAACATATGAATGCTAACAAAAATGCTAATAAGAATAATTTTTAGTATTTTTTTTGTTAGGTGACATGCAATTTAGTAAATAAAAATTCTTCTTGGGATTTCGAAAAGTAAAAACTGCGAACTTTATACCATTATAGAAAGAAGAATCACAATCATCAAGCTTATCATCTGATTAGCGTCACTTATCAGTATCAAAAAAGTCGAAAAAACCAACCTCTATGTATGTTCACATACAATACATATGGCATATAAATATCGTAATCGACTGCACTTCAAATAACTTTATAGAATCTTGTGCTATTCGATAACGCTTGAAATAATGAAACAAAATATCTATGAGAATTGCCGATTAATTCTTACGTAAATTTATTGTCTTTCAATATTTTGAAGGGAAAATACTAAAGTGAAAAATGCAAGCTGATTTTTTTTAAAACATAATTTCCATTTATAATTTTTCGAAAACAATTTATTAGCAGGTGAAAATGGTGATTTGATAAACACGATGAAACACCAAATTTTCATATGGTTGGTAAAATGGTACGAGATGAATAAGGATAATTTGATGATTTGATAAGGTAGATTGGTAGATGGATAAATGACTTTCGATTTAAATCCTGGGGAGTCACTACTTCCATCACTTCCATTCATTACTTTGCATGTTGTAGTCGGCATTATCATATGTTCTACCATGAGAATAATAAATTTTACAATGATCAATCATCAAATTTACAATCATTTTACAGCCATAAAGATAAATGGTAGAATTTAGTACCACATTATTAATATCATTTATATATAACAGAAAAAGCAATGGCATAATACAACTACCTTGGGGAACGCCAGATTTAGCAGTTGTTATGTCAGAAAGAATATTATTGACACATAAAGCTTGGTGACGATCTTTTTATGTAATCTGACGCCCAGTTGTACAAGTTTCCTAATGTCATAATTATTAAGAGTGACCAACAACTTATTATGGCAAACATATCAAAGCTTTGGCCAAATCTAGATACACAACTGATTCTGTTTTTCCATTGTCAATTGATGCTGACGAATCGTAAAGATTTGCCAATAATTTGCCAATAGATTTTTTGCCATGCCATGCTCACAGGAGGATATGAAATTATTGGCATTGGCATTAAGTAAGCAATTTGTTGCAAGCCTTTTGAGTACCTTGCTGCAACGTGTGTTAGGCTAATTAGATCTATAATTAGAAGGATCATAGGTGCTTCCTTTTTACTTTTATAACTACGCTCAAATCATCATAGGTTCGATTCCTGCACCTTTAAGGAATTAAATTCGGCATAAAAAGTAAAATCTGGTGCTAAACGCGATTAATATTGGAATTAATATTGGAATTATATGAAACAATTTTGGGATTAAGGCTAGATTTCATAATGTCCTTATAAATTAAAAATATGGGAAGATTTAATGAAACTGCATATTTTTTATAAATTATTTGTAGAGTATTGTCAGGACCAGCTGAAATGGACGGCTTAAAATGGATGCCTTAAAATTTCATAAATATATACAAAGATAAATTACTTCTTATTAATCTTACTTGTCCCAGGCTGCTGTAGACTGATGTAAAAAAATCGGAATCGAAAAATTATTTGTCGTTGTAAACCATTGGCAAGGCTGCCTGAAGATTCCACTGTCTGAAGATTTTTGATGACATACTTCTTTAGATTGAGAGTCTGGTTTCGGATATAAATGTAAAAAATAGATTAATAAAATTATAAACTGGAAGCAGTGGGATGATGCTCCCCTGCCACGCGTTAATTATAATAGATAATCGGCTGTTTTCTCAAGACAGTAGAATATAAACTGATCACCGCACGAATTAATAAAAATCTTTATTCTCCACCTCAAACTTGGGTAATTAAACCTTTAAACCAATTAATATATAGTTAGAAAAAACAAGCTTCGATTAAACCAAATAGATTAAAAGGCAAAACAAAGGAAAAGAATAAAGAGGTAAAGGACAAATTAACTAATGAATGTTTTAAATATTAATATTAGTATTAAAATATTAATATTGGCACCCAACCGCTTGGGTCCCTGAAATGGCATAAGAACGACATGGCGCCTAACAGGGGCAGAAGCAAGATATGCTGTCTTAAAGTAGAAAGATTTTCATACAAAATGTACTATAAATTGTCCTTTATATTTTATTGATATGTAAAGTGCAATAACCAAAGAATCGATTAAGAAAGTTTTTTTTAGCCGGTCGGGGTCACCGGTTTGAGATAATGATTTAGGAAAAGGCATCGCATTTTGCGACAATAACATTATTTTCGCATCTATTTGTATAGCAGTAGTTCTCTTTTCGTTAAGACTTTCAGCAAAAAGTTTCCATGGGAAACATCGAGCGCATGTTCTTATTACGCAAAACAGACATAGCCATATATTCATCTTCGAGTCGAATTTTAAGTACTCGTGGCCTGCCTGACCCTTTCCTTCCATGTCGACGAACTTCCTTAATGTAATCAGTCTTAATCCCACTGGCAGATGCAATATTCTCTGCTAAGAGCCTAACTGTAGTAACAGACTCATCATCCGTAGGTCTCTCCGGAATGTTTATACCAACTAGATATGGTTCTTTTTCCTTTTTTTCGAAATATTTGTCGATAGTTTCCAATATTTGTTCAGTTGAGATTTTTGGAGGCTCAAAGTTGCCATCCAAAGACGAAGCTTTCAAATTATCATATCAAGTATCATATCATTAATATCATTCTCACCTGTGTAAGTTTAAGTATTTCAACAGATCTGGTTAAGTGCAAAATTGTATTTTGCTGCTTTTATTTCTTTGTTATAGAGGATCTCAGATCCTCGATAGTTTTATTTAATTGTTATTTTTTCGGTGCCATTTGAAATTTCTTTCATCTTATTCTTACAAAATCCCGGTACGATAAGAGCAACATTCTCAAACTAAGGTAATTAAACCCAATATTATATCTCTGTCAAAGTCAATAGTCGATAGTAATTTTTTTATCCATTTGGTGAAATATAGATATGATTACGTCTCATCGGACCAGGTGAATTTTACCAGGTAGAATTTAATGGGTGTAATGAATATATGCAGAGTGTAAAACGAAATATTGAGGTTCTGTTCTTTGCAGGCATAATATTTCGAAAAGATGGTGCTGGCCAAGCATCTGTACATATATGACAGGTGGCTCACTAGCGAAATTTATCTGGCCTGACTAGTTTAAGAGCCCAACCGGATATGATAAAATTGTTTTTTCTGTGGCAGAATGAAGTGCTAAGTAAATCTTTAATGCAATTCAATTTTTTTGAAAGAAATTATTTTACTATACTAAATGCAAATTAGATGCAACTGAAATGTATTAGATCCATTAGATCTTAAATTTTAATTATAATATGCGATTTATTTGCATGACTTAGTGGAGTGGAACTTGAAGCTTTGCAAACGACGAATAGACTTTTAAAAATTGCGTGTTTTTGTAGTTTGAAAAATTTTTAATAATAAAATTAATAAATTTTATTAATAAAATTTGTTGTCGCGCCACATAATTGCATTGCAGAAACTCCTTCTTGTCGTTTTTTCTGGAAATAAATCCGATAAAATTTTGAAGAATTTGTAAATAATTGAGGAAAAATAATTGATTTAATTGACCAATTAATTTAAACAAAAATTCAATTATTTAAAATTTAACAAATAATTATTTTTTTTATTTTTTTACTTATGCAGAATTTTTCAATTCATGTCAGTCCGAAAACAAATAACACATATTCTTATCAATAATAGAAGTAATTGCTTTTGTTTTTAATCATTTGAAGCATAAGCGTAATGAATTGAAAGCTTATTAGCTTTTTTATAAAAGCTAATAAAGGCTTTTACTTTTATAAAAGCTTCAGCTGATCGTAAACAGTATGAATTCAGTTCCTTTGGTTGAGGCTTAAGTTGTTTGAAGATGAGATCCAACTCGCTGCTATACAGCCGATACTCACACCACAATCCCCAAGTAATCTTCTAGCGAAGTTTCTTATTCTTAAAGAACGTAGACGGACCGAAAATATTTTCCTATTAGAGGAAGAATTAACAATAAAAAACTAATTTAAAGGCATTTTATGCGCATTGAATAAATGCCTCTATTTGAGGAATATAAATGGAAATAAGATGAAATAATAGTCTCTTGGCTACAATTAAAAATAATTTCGCTTTAAAAAACTAATTTGAAGCAAAATCTTAGAATCAAAATAAGGAAAGTTAGGGCAATATCGTTCAGCGGATCGCTTGCATCTCTATCGCCAATTGGTCTGTATGGCCAAACAATCCAGCGAAAGTATTTTAGCCAAAAGTGGCATTTTTTGAGAAAAGAAGCTTGCATGCAAGCTTTACTTTACATATTCGAGTCAATAAATATGGCGCTATGGGGTAAGAGTAAGGCGAGATAAAGCTCATTATTCGTAATAAGTTTGCATTTTCGAAATCAGGTTAATTTCAATATTTCAATATCTTCAATACATTTTACAAAAAATATATTTAATGAGGGAATAAAATGATGAAAGGAATTCACATTTTTAATGCTTCAGAAGATGCTTGTGTAACATTACTTTGGAGGATATTATTTTATTATTTCATAGGCAATGCAGATCAAGGATTGTTTTCACTATTTTCGTGATTGCCGCTGTTGACCACTAAGACGAGATATTTCAGTTAAAAATACTTATATACTTGGTACCTGGAGATATTTATAATATAGGATTATATCTAGGTCAATATCTTGATTTCGCATAAGTTAGTTAAATTTGAATAAATAACTCGGAAACTACATTGGCAGGATTTTATATAATAATTATATTTAGAAAAATCCTGCAAGCAATTTGAATAAAATATTTTATGAGTATTTGTGGTACTCTTCAAGGCAAAGTGGAACTAATCCATAAAAAACATCTCGTGGAACGATCTATGTTCTTCAAACATAACTGAATTGAACAATTGAATAGTCATAAAAGTAAGCAAATAAAGCAAATAAAAGAGTAAGGCAAGATAAGGTAAACCTATAAAGTTTTCCTATGTGATAAGAAACGAAATATTTGAAATGGATTTTTAATTTTGAAATAAATCTTTATTTCATAGGAATTATCATATATTACATGTTACAAAAAAAGAAAAAAACATTTTGTATTGCGAAATAAACAAAGCACTTAGATAGACCCGTCTTAAGAACCTTAAATTAAATCGGGTTAAAACTCCTCTAACCTCGTCAATCCCTTAACACCTCCATGAATTGTTGCACTATTTCCTCACTCGTTGAATTGTTATTTCCTCTCCATAACAATCTCATCATACGCATCCAATTTCTTCAACCACCACCATGATATCCTTTGAAGATCATGGTAAAAGATCATGCACCGAATTGTTTAATTGTTGAAGTATTAAAGTAACATTATGGGTTATATAATGCTAAAAAAGCACCGCTAAGAAGACAACGCCACAAATAGATTACGCCAAAAAAATATAGCACGGCTTTACTAAAGAGTGTTAAGGAAAGCAGCGATGCGATTTGGAGAGACTTTTCACAAATTAATAGGCTACATGGCACTTCAAAGGATGTCAACATAAGAGACTAAGATATCCCAGCTTAAAATGCCGCGGATACTTTCTTCATACACAAATATCCAGTCAAACCTTAACCAAACATTTTATTATTGTATATAAATTATTTTACAATTAGTATGACTATTGATTCGAACAGCCGGTTTATTCGTGAACTCAAATTTAACAACGAGCTAACAGTCTTGAAATAATTCGGATTTTTTCAGATAAGTAATTTTCTTAAGATGAAAATTTTAATTATATAAAATTTAAAGCTATAAAATTTTTTCACAGTTAGGATAACATAAACCAACATCAGGTTCTATTAAAAATGGAATTATTCGAGCAACTGAAGGAAATGCTTTGCCAGCATTTTGTTCAAATTTTTTTAACATCGTCCTGATTTCATTAACGTCAACATGGTAATTCTTCCTCCAGTACCAACCTTTGTAATTATAGCCGCATTGTGAAGAATTTGGCATTTTCTGAAAAAATACCATAAATCAGAAAAGCAAGTTAACTAAACTCCTTTATACAAAAAACAGAAGAAATCTCTAGAGAACAGTCTACTTTGAAAGGTGATTCCCAGCCTTCAGTATCAATCTCCTGCTTCTTCCAACCGTGAATCATGAAGTCCTTATCGCACCAGTGATCAGCAGTTAAAAATCCATCACGAACCCATCCATGAGCCCGTTTCAGAATTCGAATTTTATTTGGCCACATTCTAACTGAACCTAAAGTGTTGCTTTTATACCGTAATTTATGGAGATATAGATTTTTGAAAGCTTTTCATCCGTTAAGTTGAAATAAATATGGAATTTTGAAATCGAAAATTTTTTAAATCTAAGAATTTTTAAAGCCGTTTAGCCGACAGAAGGAATAAGAAAAAACCAACCCATGTATAGCTTAACACACAATACGTATGCCATATATGTATCATAACCAGTTGCATTTCTCCATAATGAGTCGCAGTTTTCAATTTCTTGCTTAGCTTCTGGCATGACAGTTTGCATTATATGAATCTGCATGTGCTGTCTATATGACAATCAAGAAAACAGCTTTAAGAGCTAAGAAAAATAATGATGACTTCTTATAAAATGCTATAGAAATAGTGAAATGGTATAGAATATTTTTTTTCGAAATCTCTGTGGAATCAACAAAGGTTGTTTGAATTACCTCACTGAATGGTCACTATGAGTGGACGATACCAAGAATTTACTTTTAATTACTTCTATTGCATTATATGCATTAATAAATGCAAAAGCATCGAGAGAGTCGTTACATAAGCTGCCTAGCCACGTTTTTTACTGTTTATAATGGATATTCATGAAAGAATTTTAAACACATCGGGTCAGCTATTTTATTTATGAAGGCAGATACTGCAAAAATAACTAGTCTTGTTGTTTTCAGACATGATGCAGAGGCTTAAAAATGTTTAACTCTTATATCAGTCAGTGCGGCCATTCTAACCAGCAATGATGCTATTAGAAAAGGCAAATAAAATAAAATGAGATGCTTCTTCTTGTCAGGAACAAATCCGACAATACCACATAAAAATGAGTACTAAATATTCCAGTCTGGCAGCCCAAAGTAAATGTTGGTACTATTGGAAAAAAGAAAGGAACCAAGAATGAACTATGTGCCTGTGAAAATATGGAATGATTAATGTCAAACAATTTGCAAATACCCTCAGAAACAAAAATAAATAAGAAATTGTGATAAATACGCGAGTAATGAATTGTTTATACCTGTAAAACTCCATTATCAGCTCCATTCCAATTTGATGGCTGAATATATTCCCAATCGGCCCATTTCCGCAAAAAGTCTTTGGCAAAGAGAGTATTCTTCACCTTAAACTAATAGATATATAATAAAGAATAGGTTAATTTTTTCGTAACAAAAGAGGCGAAATAAAAAATGAAAAATTCAAACTCATAATTTAATTCTTAAAAAATACCAAATAATTGCCCGAAGCTATTTCCCAATTAAAAAAGCGCTCATAGAAAATAAGATCGAATCGTGGATCGATCCATTCTTCAATACAATGATCAGGGTTAACGACACCAGTATCGGCATCCAACACAAGCATCCAATCTGTGCGATTCAAATATATTGATGCCGCACAATGCTTTTTGAAAAATAGCTGGAAAACTTTGGAATTTCATTAGTTGAAAAAATAAAAATTATACAAATATAGGTATATTAATATAAATTCTTAGATGGAGGCAATGAAAAAAAGAAGTGGCTTAATTTCATAAGTCGGATTGTAAATATCGCATCCTAATAGCCAAAGGTATCAATTACAAATATTGCAAACTATTGATGAATATTTCGAAAAAGAAGAAAAAGAGCCGTACCAAGTTAAAATAAATATTCCGGAGAAATCTACGGATGATGAGACTGCCGATAGGCTCTTAGCAAGGAATAATGTAGTTGCCGCTAAGATCCAGACTGACTACATTAAGGAAGTTCATCGACATGGAAGGAAAAGGTCAGACAGGCCACGAGTACTTAAGATTCGACTTGACGATAAGTACATGGCTATGTTTGTTTTGCGTAATAAGAACATACGCTCGATTATTCCCCATGGAAGCTTTTTGCGAAAGGATATAACGAAAAGGGAACTATTGCTAGACAAACAATTGTGAAAAGAATGTTATATGCGAAATCAGAATCTCAATCTGAAGAAGTATATTGTCAGAAATCTTCAAATTAATGGAACTCAAGCAGCTTCGCCAATGGCTTACAATGACGAATAATTTTTCGATTCCAACTTTCTTCCATCAATCTATTACAGCTTAGGACAACTTGCCAAGTAACGTTAATAAAATAGAAAATAATTAATCTTTATATATATTTAATGCAAGAAGTTTAAAGTATAAACTCTATGACTTACAAATTTTACTAATTGATAACCCAACTAGTATTTTTTGTATTGATGAAACGTAGTTGAATGACTCTACTGATAATCGGGAATTAAACTTCGATGGTTTTCTAGTATCACGCAAGGATAGAACAATAAATAGTTTTAATACTCGTGGACGTGAACTTATTGTGCTTATATCTGATTATTATAAATTTTTAACTTTTGATGACCTTGTCTATTCCTCTTTTGAATCTCTAATAACTAAAATTTATCTTAATAATAGAAATATTTTCCTTTTAAATATATACCGCCCACCTGGCTATTGAAATAAATTCACTAGGTATCTTTACAACCTATTATTTAGATTAAAATTATTTGGTGCCGATTATGTGATTGTTGATGATCTTAATATAGATTGGGAAAATAGTTGCTTGAAAAATAGCATCAGATTTGAAGAGGGCTTTCTAAACCTCTGTACCTATATAGGTCTAGAGCAACATATTAAAATTGCCACTAGGTATAACACCATTTTAGATGCTGTGTTAATCAACTCCTACTTCTCTTGTTGGTAGCATTAAAATCTTGGAACCTTTTTGTAATAATGATCACAATATCATTAAAATTAAGCTGTTGTGTACCTCCCTCAAGATATTCTAGAAATTACCGTTACTGTGATTATAATCTTTAATTCTGTCTTCGCAGAAAACTGGGATCTGGGATTTCTTCTTCTGTTAATTCCCTCTATTGATGAAAAAGTCAACTTTCTTAATAGCATCATTTTATACCTTATAGAACAATATAACCCTCTAAGAAAAAAGCGTTAAATAGATTCCCATTTTTTTGAAATCTCTTTAAAAAAATTTCAAAAAGCTTTATAATAAATACAAATTAACCAAATTGCCAAGTGTCCTCTTTGCATATAAAGAATTTTTAAAAAGTTTCCGTAGTGCCATTCA